>PVHY01001813.1:0-144322 GCA_004024945.1 Uropsilus gracilis
TGCCCCTTTCGCGCTCCTTGGCGCCCTCTGCAGACAAACTTCTGTAAAAACTCCCTTCTCCCATACAGTGAAGCAGAGTGTGGGCTGAGCGTTTGGCAAAGCCCAGAAGCATTTCTTAGATTTCTAACCAAAGAGGTGAATTTGGAGCTGAGAGGCAATACACTGATAGTCAGCACACTGTATACACAAATAAAGGAGGAAAGTCATATAATCATCGAAAGCAATACCGAAAACACAAGTGATAAAATCCAAAATATTTATGAAGACAAAAATAAAAAACTGTGTTAATAAGTCAATCTAAGGCCGGGCACGGTGGCTCGTGCCTGTAAGCTTCAGCCTATGAAGCGGCCGGGGCTAGGGATCGCGGTTCGAGTCCCGCCTGGGGCCCGTAGCGAGACCTAGTTCCAAAAAATAGCTGGGCGTGGTGACGCGCGCCTGTCATCCCAGCTACCTGGGAAGCTGAGGCTGGGGATTGCTTGAGTCTGTGGTACCCCGGGCAACGAGAGCCTGCGGTTCCACAGGCAAAAAAAATAGCAAGACCTAGTCTCAAAAATAAAAAAAAGTCAATCTATCCCATGGGGATTAGCAGCTATACAATCATATATTGTAAAATATGCAAAAATAAAAATTTTTTTAAATAAAAAAATTTTTAAAAAAGGAAGTCAATCTACAAAAAAATAGAGTACACACCTTCTTTGTAACATCATGAATGAGACAAGAATGTTGACTATCTTCACTCTCACTACTATGCTGTAAGAATCCTGAAATTGCACCTAAAGCAATAAAAGACAAATGAGTTACTTGGGTAAACCAAAAATTCAAAGTAGTCTATAGAGAAGTTTAACAAGGAGGCTAAATATAAACTCAACACATTAAAAAAATCAATTTTATTTCTATATAGCAGCAACAAATTTAGGTAACTACGTTTAGCAAAATTCTTATAAGACACATATAAAGATATATAGGAATATACATTTTATATGACTATTCAGAATATATATGTAATATATGGTGTATGTATATATGAGTGTGTGCATGTGTGATGAACCTAATTAAAACTGCAGAATATTATATCATTTTATTAAAGATATGAGACAAAGAGAGGGTGAGATCATAGGTCATAACACTAATGTTATATTAATATTAATGTTTAATTATTCCATAATTAAATGCATATTTCAGTATACTTAGAATCCCAATGGATTTTCTCAAGGAATTTGACAAATTCTAAAATTTATATGGGAGTACTTGAAAAAGATAGAAAAAAGACTAATGAAATTTACATGGAATAGCAGAAGATCTCAAATATCCAAAACCCTCATGACCAAAAGAGAGAATGGAAATATTATCCCAGACTTCAAATTATACTACAAAGTCATCATAATTAAAACAGCATTGTCCCAGAGAGCACAGAGATGTGAAATTCATATATAAATAAAGTATTTAAAAATAAATAAATAAAACAGCATGGTACCTGAACAAAAATAATCAGACCAATGGAACAGAATTGAGTGTCTAGAAATAAAGCCACATGCATATGATCAACTAATTTTTGACAAAGGGGCAAAAAGTATACATTGGAAGAATAAATGTTCAATAAATGGTGCTGGGAAAACTGGACTAGTACATGCAAAAGAATGAATCTAGACAACTCCCCCATGTCATGTACAAAAACCAACTCAAAATGGATAAAATATGTGGATGTAAAACCTGAAACCATTAAATACATAGAGAAAAATTTCGGCAAAACACTACAAGACTTATACTTCAGAAATTGCTTTCAGGATACATCTGCGGATGCTAAAAAAAATGAAGGAAAACAAACAGCTGGGACTGTATCAAATTAAAAAGCTTCTACACAGGAAAAAAGACAATAACTAAACAAATTTTAAAAAAAACCAAATGGAAAAAAACTTTTGGCCTGCACACAACTGATAAGGGTCTGATAACAAATATCCACAAAGAACTTTTACAACTTAACAAGAACAAAAAGCCCATTCAAAAAATGGGGAGAATTAAAACGACACTTCTCCAGAGAGGAAATACAAATGGTCAGTAAGCTGGGGGCATTGGCACACACCTTTAGTCCAAGCGCTGGGAGGCAGAGGCCTGGAATTGCTTGAGTTTGCAGGTCGGAGACTACCCTGGACAACATAGCAAGACCTGGTCTCAAAAAAGCAGCCAGGCACGGTGGCAGGCGCCTGTAATCTCAGCTACCTGGGAGGCTGAGTCTGGGGATCGCTTGAGTCCGAGACTACCCTGGGCAACATAGCGAGATCTAGTCTGAAAAAAAAAATGGCCAATAAGCATAGGAAAAAATGTTCAACATCACTAATAATCAGGGAAACGCAAATCAAAACCACACTAAGATACCATCTTATACCACCAAGAAATGGCCAATACCAAAAAAATGGGCAACATCAAATGTTGGAGTGGGTGTGAAGAAAAAGTAACACTCTTATACTGCTGGTGGGATTGAAAACTGGTCCAGTCACTATGGAATGCTGTGTGGAGGACCCTCAAACTACTGAAAATGGAACTACCATTTGATCCAGAGATCCCACTACTGGGAATCTACCCAAAAGATACAAAAACACTAATCCAAAACACCTATACTTGCATGCTTATCGCAGCACTATTTACACTTGTCAGGGTATGGAAACAACCCAATTACCCCCAAACTGATCAATGGTTGAAAAAGATGTGGCATATTTACACAATGGAATATCATTCATCAATCAAAGAAGACAAAGTAGTTATTCACAGCAACATGGATAGACCTAGAAGGAATCATGTTAGCGGAAATAAGTCAGACAGAAAGAAATACTAGACAGTCTCAGTTACATGAGGGATATAGGGAAAACAAAAAGACAAGAAAAATTTAAAATTGTCAACAAAACTGAAGCACAGAGCATCAGAGGGGGAGGAAGTTAAAATCAAGGGAAGGATGGCACATAGATAAAATGGTTCACAGTTGATAAGGTGGTGGGAGAACCTCAGGTAGACAATGATGTAATATATAAAAATTCAAACTAAGTACATAAAAGTAAAAGAAATTTTACCTTAGAAGAAATTATAGACTATTATTAAGAGTTCAGAACAAACAAAAGGATTTCTTAAAGAGGATACGAAGGTGAAGGAGTTCATAAATAGTACTGGTAATACTCTCATTGTTAAGTTTGATAGTAAATTTACACACATACCTTTTATTAAACTTCATCTGAATGTAGATGTTCCCAATAGATCAAAGATTACATTATAAAATGGTTGACTGTAAAAAGAGGAATATAAATTACAGGAGAGAAAGAGGTGAGTATCCTTAATAATAATGGAAGAAATAATCACAACTTTCAGCAGAATTCTAGTCTTACTAGTGAACCTGTTGTTGAAAGAAACTAGTATAAAAGCAATTAATATTAAAGAGAATTGTAAAAACCAAAAATCCTAGCAAGCTATTATTTTAAACAAATACTTGCTTTGTCCAATGAGTACAAATACAAGTCAACATTTGAAAATCTGTTCTTATAATTCACTATTTTAATAGGTAAAAGATAAAAAATTATCTCAATATCAAAAACGTATTTGACAAAATCCAAGATCCATAAATACATGCAGGATTTTTAATGTAGAAAAGTACAGTAACTATATAAATGGAGAGATAGTTCATGTTTGCAGATTGGAAGATTCAGCATTATTAAGAATTCCTCTAAGAGTGATATATAGATTGAAAGCAATTCCAGCAAGTTATTTTATAAATAGCAACAAAATGACTCTACAGTTTATAAAGATGAAATACTCTGAATAGGCAATGAATTGCTGAAAAATAGAACAAAGATGGCGAACTCACATCACCCAACTTCTAAATTTAGTATAAAAGATAAGTTATCAAGATAATGTGGCAATGGTAAAATAATGTACATGTAGAGTAACGAAACAGAGTAGACAGTCTGATATACCCATGCATGTATAGTGGCATGATTTTTGACAGAGGAGTAAAGAAAATTCAATGGAGAAAGCACAGCCTGTTCAATGACTGGTGTTGGAACAATTGGATGCCCATACAGGGAGGAAAGTGAACCATGATATAGATCTTACTTCCTTCAAAAAAATTTACTCAAAATGGATCACAGACATAACTGTATAATGAAAACCATTTAAACTTCTAGAAGAAAAACTAGATGACCTTGTGTTTGTAAATGAGCTTTTTTGTGTGACTAGGTCTTGCTAATTTTGCCTGTAAACCGCAGGCTCATGTTGCCCAGGGTACCACAGACTCAAGGAATCCCCAGTCTCAGTTTCTCAGGTAGCTGGGGTTACAGGCATGTGCCACCATGCCCAGCTATATTTTTTTGGAACTAGTCTCGCTAGGTGCCCCCAGTGGAATTTGAACCACAATCCCTGGCCCCAGCTGCAGCTTCCTAGGTGGCCTCTTACAGGCATGCGCCACCATGCCCAGCCTGTAAATGAGTTTTTAAATTCAATACCCAAAGCATGATCCATGAAAACGAAAAAGTTAGACTTTACCAAAAAAAACTGTGATATAAATGAGAATTTAAAGACAAATCACAGGCTGGAAGAAAATATTTGTAAAACACATCTGTCAAGGATTTGTATTTGAAATAAAGAACTCTTAAAACTCAACAATAATAAACATCTGAACAGATACCTTGTTGATGAGACAGAGATGGTAAATAAGCATGTGGAAAATGTGTAACATCATTTGTCAATAGGAAACTGTAAACTAGAACAGGGATATCACTATACACCTATAAAAAAGTGAAAATGTGGCTGGGCACGGTGGCTCATGCCTGTAATCTTCAGCCTATGAAGCGGCTGGGGCTAGGGATCGCGGTTCGAGTCCCAGTTCCAAAAAAATAGCTGGGCACGGTGGCGCACGCCTGTAATCCCAGCTACCTAGGAAGCTGAGACTGGGGATTGCTTGAGTCCGTGGTACCCCGGGCAACGAGAGCCTGCGGTTCCATGGGCAAAAATAGCTAGTCTCAAAAAAAAGAAAAAAGTAAAAATGTAAAGCTAATTGATAAATCAATTTGAATAAAATTGAAATACCAATTTGTTGGCAAGAATGCAAGGAACTCTCATTCACTGCTGATGGAATGCAAAATGGTACAGCTTGGTGATTTCTTATAAAATGAGCACTATCTTACCGTATAATCCAGTAATCATATTCCTTGGTACTTACCCAACTAATTTGAAAAATTATGTCCACATAAAAACCTGCATGCATATATTTAAAATAATTTTGTTCAGAATTGTCAAAAACTTGAAAAAACCAAGACATCCTTTGATAGGTGGTAAGCAAACCATGGAACACCCATATAATGGACTAGCATTAAGAGATCTTATTAAAAAGGAGTTATCAAGTCAGAGAGTAATATGGAGAAACCTCTAATGCATATCGTTAAGTGAAAAGTCATTTGGGGGACAGATGGGGAAATCTGAACTAAAAAATAATAGTAGGTGGCAATCATTTTAAGTGTGAGAATGGTCTATAGTTAAATGGGACAATGGCCTCAATTTAGAGAAGACTGTTGACATGTTATATGAATGTTCATAATGTCACAAAGTTTGATGATAAAGTCTCTACCTGCTCCCAATAGGTTCAAGAGGAGAAAAAAACACTTAAGTAAAAGTGGTAAAATATTAGATCTTAAATCTAAATGAAAAGTATACTGGAATTCACCATACTATTCTTTCACGTTTTCTGCCAGTTTGAAATTTTTCAAAACAAAATCTGAGGGCAAGTATCAGTAAGATTTTTAAATTGGACAAAATGGTGTTAAAGTTCACCTTAGGAAAATAAGCATGCAAGAATAATTAGAGAAAATTCTTGAAAAAGAATGACGTATGGATTAGCAATGCCAAATATGTGTACACAACTTAAAATAATGAAGACTGGCAATTTTTACAACAGAAAGAGATCTAAATATACACAGTGATACAATGTATGAAAGAAGAGGACTTTTTGAATCAGTGTGGAAAAAAATAAATGGGGTTGCAATAACTTGATAGCTATTTGGGGAAGAAAAATGTTAAATCCTTACCTCACATTTTCCACCTAAATGAATTCCAAATGAATCAAAGATTTAAAAGTTAAAAAGAAATTTTAAAGTGCTTTAAAAAAGATTAAATTTATTCTGAAGTATCAAGAGGGACTTTCTAACCCAGGCACAAATTCAAGAAGTCATAAAGGCTGATAAATTTAGTTACATAAATACATTTCAGGAAAATATTAAAATATGACAATGGACCAACTTTCTTAGCTTACAAGGAGTGCATACAAATCAATAAAAACAAATCATCTAAAACAGAACATGACCGCACAGTTCACAATGAAATATAACTAAACAATATTAAAATATGCTCAATCTGTGATTAAAAAGCATTATTTCATTAAGATGTAAGATATCATTTTTTCAATTTCAGATCATGAAAATTTTAAGTATCACGTTCAGTATTAGAATGGGCCTAATAATCAGGCATGAAGGATGAGATATTTCTGTATATACCAGTACATAAAGATCTAAGACATGGCAAAAAAAAAAAAGGAAAAAGAGCAAGGTACAGTGTAGTTTGATTTCACTAATATGAAATCCTTTAAAACTATGTACTTGCTGGCTGATAATTTTTTCTTGAAAGACTATACCAGATACTTAAATCTGATTATTTGTTGCATGGGGTATTAAGGAGGAAAAGGGGAAATTTTAACTGTAACTTCATGCCTTTCTGTATCTTTTTTTTTTTTTGCCATGTGCATATATCATTTTTTTTCCTTTTTCAAGAATACTTGACTGATGTTAGTTTAAGATATCCCTAGGTAGATTCGAATACTGGTCATACTATTTTTTCCAAAATACTGAAGATAAGTGCCAAGTTTTATTAACCAAAACCCTTCTGTTTTTTAAAAGAACTTCTGACTCCTAGTGCTCCGATTAAGTATAATGTGACATTTGGTAATGGCAGTTTGGCAATATAACAAATTTATGATGGGCTAATTAGCACTGCTTCTAAAGGACCAAAATTCTTAAACTTCAAAGGGCATTTGATAATTTATAAATGAGATTACACATTCTATTTCAACTCTAAAAAACATAAAAGTGCAGTAAGACTTTCTATGTAAGATAAAAGGTAAAGTAGCCACTGTCAAATAGCACCATAGTCATAAAATTAGCTGTAACATTTTTCTGGGGACAGAGAAGCAGAAGAAAATGTGATTAAAAGTGAAAAAAAAAACCACTACCAAAAACAGGGTGAGACAATCATTTATTTATTGGACAGGGCAAGGTCATTTAAAGAAGGAAACATATCCAAAAAATGTGTTTAGCTTGGTGTTACAGCATCGATGCTCACAACAAACAACACTACTCAATACATCATGGAAACAGGCCACGTACAACCAGGAAGATGCTGCCATGCCACTCAAAAATAAGCCACAATGCTTAGGAAACAATCATTAGGGAGTTACAGAATATCACAGTCACCAATTCGCCAATCTGCATTTTCTGCAGCTGGGTCATTAGCCCATAGCGTTTGGCTGGTTCCCTGGTTAATTAAGAAGTGAGTCTTCCTATATTGTAGAGCACCTTCCATAGTACACACTTCTGAATGTCACTGAAATCATGGTTAACTGCAGATTTAAACTAGTTCACACTGATTTTTGGACCACCCTTGGCAGTCATGGACTGTCTCATAACGTTATAAATAAAATTCTCTTTAATTCATTTAGCATGTTAACAATGCACCGAAATCATCTTTAGTCCTATGATACATACTTGAAAAAGACAGCAGAAATTCATTGGAGGAAATTTAAAAAGAAATTCGGGGGGGTGGGGGAAGAAATTTGGAAAGTTCACCTGGCCCGAGGTATATAAACTGCTAGCCTGGAAAGTGCTATGTTAATTATTTGCCAAATTATTTGGCATCATTTTAACAGGATTTTCCTGACTGGGCAGGCAGATTTCAGTATCCACTCTCAAGACTGGCCAAAATATTATAAGTAGCAGTATATCATGAATGCTTGGTTATGAGGAAAAGAAGTCAGCTTTTAAGATTGACTTATTAGGTACCTGACATCCTCCCCTACACCTTCAGATCTTACCAACAACTTCATTTCACAGCAATCACAGTTCTCAAGAGGAGAGTTCTCACTCCCTAGAGAAGAAAAACCATATTTGCTACCAAAGACATTGTGCAACTCTCTTCACATGAAATGACCAGAATTGGCAAATCCCTAAGATACACAGATTAGTGGGTGCCCAGGGCTGGGGTGCAGCAGTGGGACATGATAAGTAACTGTGAAAGCACATGGAATTTCCTTTGGGGGTGATGACCATGTTCGCCAGTGGACTATGGTCATGGTGGCACCACCCTGAATAGAGGACAAAACCACTGGGCAGTACCCTTTAAATGGGTGAATTGTAACATATGCCAACTATCTCAATAAGTTTTTATCAAAACCTACTGGGAAAGGAAGGCAGCCCATAAAAAGAAGATAAAAGGGTACTGATCAATCCTGATATAAGGAGCTTTTTTCTCACATACAACTTTGATTCAGTTATTGCCACTTTAAGCCCTGATTTCACATTTTAAATTCATTTCTATATTCGTTTAGGTTCTCAGCAGATTTCTCACTGTGCTCTCCTTAGAAAGCAGAGTCAGTGTTCCACAGACAGACTGGGTGGGCAGAACAGAACTAACGGAAAGTAAAAGCCCTGTGCTTTGGGGCTGTGTTCCTCAGTAGAACAGAAGAGCTGAGGCTCAGTTCTAGTGGGGAAAAGCCATCAAATAAAAGGGCATCTTCTGACTCTTGCCTAAAGCACATTTCCTTTTCAAATCTGCATAGTTATTTCCTTTACACCTATACAGTTTGATAAAAGCAATGTTTTCATACCTATACAATTCAACAAAACGACATTCTCCATACCAAAAAATGTTAAAACTTTCCCTGCACATCAAAAAGTTAGCCAAATTCCCCTAAACCTAAAATGATTGTTTCTAAACAATTTCTACTCTGTATCCTCATCCTCACCATCAACAATGTACAATGAAGATGGAAAACTCTAAGCCTGGTATAAATCCAAAGCTACAAAACAATTCTAAATGACCTTCATTTTCTTAGCATTAAAGATATTAGTTCCAAATATTTAAAACATATTTGGCTCAATCCTTTGAAGTTGAACTGTAATGACAAGCATCCTTTTTTAAAAAAAACTAATTCACTAGTTTAGTATGCAATAATACAACAGAGACTTTGAATAAGTTAAACTGGCTAATGACAAGTAATCGGTTTTCCTCAGCGATTACTGTTCTTCTATATAAGCAGGATAATTAAATCATGGTCTTTTGGTCTATCTTCAACTATTCTTATATTACATAATAAGGAACATTTTTACAGATAAATGAAGAGAACACAAGTCGCTTTACAAGTTGAATTTGTTAAAGTATTTGTTATGACAAAGAATCTGTGACACAAAAATTGCTCACTGCACACAGAACCCCAGAGAAGTGATGAAACAAGACAGCTGATGTTAGAAGGGACATGGGAAAGGGGTGGGGGTAGTCATGGATAAATTAAAAACTGGCATGTATCTGCTGAAGCAGAGCCATTTTTTAGGGGACATGTGAAAAACGGATGAGTTACCCTTTTCCGTCTCTTTAGAGAAGTCCATTCGTTAAAAATTGAAGACCATTTTACTGTCATTCAAGCTGCAAAATGCAGTAGTCATGCTATTTCCAAAAGGATCCTAAGAACTGAAGTGCAAAAGAATCAAAGACAATAAATAATTGCATAAACCATCACTATTTCTCAAATAAATGTGTTTAAAACAGTGACTTTTACAAAAGATGTGACTTTGTTTTAAATGAAAAGAATTCCTTCTATGAAAAGTCAAGACTCATTTCACAGATAACTTACATTTCATTCATGATTTGATTAACAGTGTACAAACAAAGGGGCATGGACTTTTTAAAATTAGGTCTGAAATTTCAATATAAATACTGATGGGGGAGTGTTTTATACCCCAAGCTCCAATATTCCGGCTCTGTGTCCTGTCCTATTGTTATAATTGGTAAAAATGTTAACGGCGCAGTGATTCAAGTTTCCTTAACTTCAATGATGTGTTAGAGGACAATGCATCTTGGTTTGAAGAATTTGTTGTGTCCGAAGGCTGGAACAGTACTCGACCACGATGATTAAATACATAAAATGATGGGTGATTCCTTAATGTGTCAAATGTCCTTCGAAGAAAAAAATAACATCAATTTTAGACATTTCTATAAGCTAATCCAGAAATAAACAGACTTCTAATAAATAATGATTTTGCTATGGGTGATCTCTCTTTAACTGTTTGAATTGATGAACCCAGACTTTAAATGGTGATCAAGCCTTTTTTTTTCTATACAAGGATAAAACAACATAAGGTCTTCTATTTTTCTTTTTATGTCATCCTTCCCTCCAATACACCTATGAATAACAACATAAAGAAAAGCTTGGCTTCAACTGCCTCAATGAATATACACTAGCCCATGCCAAATTGTCTTTTTAAAAACCAGAACATAGATTGTACCTTTTGATTATTCTCACTTGGCCCTCGCTCTTCAAGCCATACAGTCTTTGCACAGATGTTTTCCAAGTGTCTTTCAAGCACAAGGAATTCCTTTTGGCCCTTCTGTGCCTGTTGCTATCCAAACTCATATATTTTCTTACTACCTACTAAATTCATATATTTTGCTATCATCTACTTAATGCCACTGTTTTACTTCTTTATTTCCTGGCACTCTGCCTGTAATTTTTGGTAGATTCCTTGTAAGAACAGTAGTGGGTGGTGGTAGTAGAGTATCCTTTCTTCTTTTCCGGTGAGATATAAATAGACTTAAAGAAGTTCATAAATACCTAAGTGTAAAGCTTTTACTGTTGGTATGTTTTTAAGTATTATTTTCCTGGAAGTGCGGGGATGTTCTTCTTTCAATAAAAATGCAAATCTCAATGGCAGCCCACCTAAAAATTAGAGCATGCCCCCCCCAACAAAGCAAGAAGTCTGAGCTGTGACTATTTAGAATGTGAATAGCCAAAGTAATAATGGGGTGATTTCCTCTAATACATGTTGATTGTGAATCCTTCTAAGGGAATATTGTAAAGGGCTGTCATTTCCAAGATCCAGAAAGTCAGTAAAGTCCAGAGATGGGATTCCATAAAGCCAAAGGAAGATTTGAGGCAAGTTAGAAGGAAAAGAAAAGCAAGCAAAGTTCATGATAACAGCTTAGAAGGAATATAGGAGAAAATAAAGAACAACAAAATACACTTTATCCAGGGGGTAGAAAAGGGCCTGAGAGCAGAATTTATGTCACTGATGAGGTTTAAGTGATTGGCAGACAGAAAATCCTTTATTCTTCCAAAGACTAATCTGAGAGGCTAAAAAGAGGAAAATAGAAAGGAGGAAGAGAGGAAACATTTCTAAGTCAATGTCTTCTAATAATATCTATTTCCAGCTATCCATTCATTCATCCAATTAACAAATAATTTTAGCAACTATAATATTTTATTATAGTGTTAGTAAACTGTCACTCAACTTCCACTTTTCCTATCATGTCAAACTCTGCTCCAATATTTTTACCTCTTTGCTCATACAAACTACACAATCAAAATATAAACACAAACTTTTATGTACCAGAAAACATACACAAAGTATGCAAACGAATCCAAACATCTATGACATTCAATAACTATGAAAATAGAAAGACTTACTTATTTTTCAGTTCTGAAGTGGCATCCATGTCTTTAAACTCCCCTGCAATATGAACTATACCATAACAGGTAACTGCAAAGGCCAGAAGTGTCTGAAGTACTATCTGTGAGCAAGTATAAAGAATGGGATTACTAAATAATGTAGAAATAGTATTAAAATTTGCAATTCTCTCTCCTCTTTTTACCCTCCAACAAGAATATCTCGCATATCCTATTAAGGAGTCAATTCGCACTTTAAATGACTTGGACTTAGGCACAACAAAATCTATAAATTCTATGGATCAGTTACAAAAATACTCCTGGGTTCTTCTGCTCATATAGCAAAAACAGGTACTGAATCATTCAGAACTCAGTTGTCAACTACTATCTGCTTCTAAAAGCAACTAAGAATTTTTAAATGTATGACTTTTTTTTGAGATTAGGTCTCACTATTTTTACCCCAGGCTCACGTTGCCTGGGGTACCAAGGACTCAAGCAATCCCCAGCCTCAGCTTCCCAGGTAGCTGGGATTACAGGCATGTACCACCACGCCCAGCTATTTTTTGGGACTAGGTCTCACTGTGTTGCCCTGAGTGGGACTTGAACCGCGATCCCTAGCCCCAGCCACTTCACAGGCTGAAGCTTACAGGCAGGAGCCACCGTGCCCGGCTTTAAAACGTATCACTATTAATGTATTCCTAGTAAATATCAGAGTTCATTATTGCGTTATGATATCGAGTTATGATATCATTGATATCATAAGTATCATAGAATATAAAAAGGACACTCTTACCCACACCCCCAATTTAAGAACTTTGAGTCCCATGTGTCTCTCTCCAAGTATATCCTTCACCTCCCACTCAATTGTATCAAATTATGTATTAATCATTTCCTTGGTTTTCTTTATAATTTTACCAGTTAAGTATATATTTGCTTACTTTCGCCCATTTTGAACCTTTTTGGGTCAGGTTCAGCTTTGTTATAGTATATAATTCTAGCCCACTGATTTTCATTGCATTTTGTACTTCATTGTAAGAAAGTACCACAATGTATCCAGTCCACGTTGATGGCAATGCCAGCTATTTCCTGGCAATGTCAATGTGGATATCCTGGCATAGAACTTCTGGTACACAAGTGTGGAATCCCTGGTGTACAGTGTACACATGCTCAACTTTACCAGGCAATAGCATACAAATTTGCAAAAAGGTCATGCAAGCAAAACTTGCAACATTTGAAATTAATCAACATGGGATTACAGGCTTCCTTTATTTTTGACTGCTATTCTCTGCATTTTTCAAATTATGTAATCAGAATAAAGTTACTTTAAATAGATGTAAATGAATGTGTGTGTGCTAAATAGTTATGTGTGTCTGTATGTATCTACCACAAAGTGAAGATGATGGGAGAAGAGTTAGGAGTCACACCTATCATATCCTTAATTTTTAAACTAATTTTAAACTAAAGTCAAAATTAGACATAACATAAGCCATTATTCTAACTTACTAAGTTATAGCATAATGTCACATGTTATATCAATTTACAATTCCCTTCATCGATGTGCTGAGATGATCTGCTTCATCACAGTGTAATCATGGGTACGGTTAGAAGGTCATAAATGAGTTGCCATGCAGATATACTCAAGATAAATTGCCAATGAAAAAAGTTAATTCTAACACTATATACACATGTATAATGACTTTCTTAAAAACTCTTGTTGGAGCAGGTAAAACCATCATGCATAAAGAAAGACAAGCCGGGAGTGGTGGCACGCGCCTGTAATCCCAGGTGGCTAAGGCTAGGGATCATTTGAGTCCATGGGTTCAGGACTACCCTGGGCAACATAGAGAGATCTAGTCTCTTGAAAGACAATAATGTTTATGTCTAGGAAGATAACTACTGATATGCCAAACCATCAGGAGCAGAAGTATTGTAGAGTAAATCTAAGTACATGTTCCTAAATGATGTTGCTAGTTTTGCTTGTTTTTGAAATTTATATAAATTTATATAAAAGGGAACTCTTCTTAAAAAAAAAGTCAACTCATCAATTTTTAAAGTCTACCTCTCAGACTAGGAAAAGAGTAACAATATATTAAAAGGCTGTTTAAACTCCAGTTCTAGATACCAGAGAAATATTTTGCTCCCAAATCTTGGGTTTTACAAGTAACCAAAAAATAGTAAAAGCAGAGGACAGATGTTATTTTACATATGGAAAAATTTAAGAGAATTAAAAACCAGTAAAAAAATTTATGATAAGCTATGTGGCTAATTTTTCAAATATATTTTAATGGAATATAAATGACCAACTTACGTCTATTGGCAGTGATTCATCTTCCTTTTCTGTTAATCGCATATAAGAACGATCTATAAACCAGAAGCATACCATTAAGGAAATTGTAGCCCATTTTTCTTTCTTAAAATGCAAGCAAATCAATCTACCAAAGCAGCAGCTGATTTATAGTGCTACATAAAGTAATGCTAATCCCGGATTCCTCAAAAACCTCTATCTTCTTAGGCAGCCGGTCTCATCTTGGACTATTTTTTCTCATCTGACCTGTTTTATCACCTTATGAAACAAGATAAAAGTGAAAGGTGAGCAAGGATGAGTAAGAAATACCAAATTTTTTTCATTACTACAGAAAAACTAAAATCCTCTGAAACTAACCCATTTCTTTCACTAACTGGTCAAAGATATCAAAATTGTTTAAAAGTAATGAGTCTCCAGAAAATCTCATCTCTGAAACAGCACCACTATCACATAGTCTAGACAAAGTAATATTGGTCTAGAAATATTTTTCCTGAGAGAATATGCTGGGGCAATGGTGGAATAGGAGAAATTCCAGGACATTGATTTCTACATCTGTGATTTAACGATATGTTGATGCCTTAGCCTCAGGAGGCAGCCTCAGGTACAAAGGAACAAGATCAGGATTTGGAAGCTTATAAACCTGGACACCAGCTGTATCTCATTCTATGGAAGAAATTCCCATGGATTTTTGCACCCCAAACTTCAGAATGTTGGGGTGAAGTTGCACCCCAACTTCAGAATGTTAAAATGCAGACAGGGGAGAAGAGGTATGCCTTGAAATTTTTTAAAAAAAGTATATATAGTATCTATCTCTTAAGTTTCTGCAAAAGTAAAATGGGTATAATGTGAGATTAAATGAGATAATTGACAGACTCTCTACCATAACCAAGTTCACTGTGACAACGATGTGCATGTCTGCTGTCAAATCTGACATGACACCATTAGTCCCAAAGGAAATTTATACAGAGATTCCCAGCAGTGAGAAATCCACAAAGCATTTTCCTCTCACTGGAAACACAAGACTTAATTCTAAAGAACCGTGCCCAATGCTTACTTAATAATGTATCGTGAACTGAAAAAACCCAAATTATTTTAAGCACTCTTTAAACAGCATATATATTCAGACATTTCTGAAGTTTTCTCTAACAGAGTTTATCATAAGAGCAGGTGTAAAGAAAAATCAAACCTGCCCCAAAAATGGGTTTGGGCTAACTTTGCATTGTTCAATTCCTCATATTCAGAGCCAAATGTGGCTGGAACACTACTTATAACCAGGTATTTCCTCACCTGTAATATGCTCTTGATCTTAGCCAAAAGGCCGAGAAGCGATCCTCCTCATCTATAATATGAAGGGGCTGGGCTCCAGTGATCTGGCGCTAGTACTGTACAATTTTACAGCTGAAGCCTATGGTAGAAAATGAAGCTGTACTCCAGTCTCCTAACACTAGGGCGGCACTTCTCAAACTAATGTGCATAGAAATCACCTGAGGGGCTTATTAAAACACAAGCTGCAGTCTGTAGATCTGGGGTGGGGTAAGAGTTTTGCATTTCTAACAAGCTCCCAGGTGATTCCCACCATACCGGTCTGTGACCACACTTGAAGCAGCAAGGCTCTAGAATGTTTTTCTTAACCCCCTTGCCCTTCAACCTTTTAGCATAGCATCAGTATCACCTTGTAATTGGTCCCTGATTCATCTGTTTCTCCACCAGACTTTGAACTCCCTCAAGGCTAGCATCCTTGTAGCTTTAACACACCTGATTTCAATCACCCAGAGCTGCACTTTCAAAAGCAGTGTAGCAGACAGGCTCTTGTGCTGCTCTGTGAATTCTGGACCCACCATCTAGCGTCTCAGTAATTTTGTACAAGTTTTCTAGTTGCATCTCAATTTCTTCCTCTTTCAAAGGTGATAGTTAATAGCTATCTCACAGGGCTTTCGGTAGGACTGAATTATACAAGGCAAGCATAAACACCTGATGAAACTTAAATATTGTTGCATTTAAGTTCCAAACTTTGAAGAAACTGTCACAGAACAGAGACGAGTGGGGCAACACAACTAACTATTTTGACAGGCTGCAGTTATTCCAGACCCACAAAAAGTCATTAATGGAAAAATTGGTGAAATCCAAGTAAAAGATAAACTTTTATTAACAGCAACATACTGATCTAAGTTTTAGTTGTGATAATATATACTACCCTAACACAAAATAGTACCACTAGGGGGACCTCAGTAGAGGATACATAGTAACTTTCTGTATTGTCTTTGTAACTACTCTGTAAATCTAAAGTTTCAAAATAAAATAACTGAAGCTGAATTTCTGTCAAAGACAAGTGCTATACAATACATGTAAAAAGGGGGTAAAATAATTAGCTCATTTTTATTCTATGTAATAAACACAATAGAGGCTCTATCTTGAAAAAACTGAAGCTCTGAAGGAATTCATGTTCTACTTTATTCCCGAAGGTGAAAAGTAATTTAGCAACAATGGAACAAAGTTCAGTTTGAATTCATTTTGTTCATTCAAAAAATTTATTTATTAAGTCCCTATTGTAGGGACACAGTGTTAAGCAGTGAGGTTACATCAATGAACAAAAAGCACTGTCCAGGTGAACAACAGGTTCTATAGGCTAGGACAGGGGGTCAAAAAACTTTTCCTGTAAGAATCCACATAATACTGTAGGTTCTGCAATTCATACTTTCTCTGTTGCAACTACTCAACTCTACCCTTAGAAAGGAATGAGACAATAGTGCAGCGTGGTTGTGGCTGTGTGCCAATAAAACTTCACTGATAGATATTAAAACCTGGATTTTATAATTGTCATAGATTAAAAATTGCTATTCTTTTGCTCTCAACCTCCCCTCCAAAAAAAAAAATGTAAAAGCATTTAGCTTACTACAAAAACAGGAGGGAGGCTGCATTTGGCCCACGTGGCAGTTTGCTGACCCCTAGCCTAGAAGACAGACCTCAGTACAGACCCATGGTGTTCAAGCTTGTACCGCACCACCCTCTGCTGGGTCCCAAGTTTTCTCGTGACAATACAATTAGATTTCTATGCTAAAGAACTTTTACAAAAAAATTAAACTTCCCAATCACTTTTTGATATAGGAGGGCAGGATTTAAAATCCATGTCAGTTTTGCTTTAGAAAAGGGACATGATTTGACTTGCCCAAGGTCACACAGATTTAGCCGTAAAGCAAGTTAAGAACCAGCCCGCCAGACTCCCAGTCCAGTGCTCCTTTCCCTGTACCACAGTGCCTCCCCGAGGCATATGGTCACTTAACTTCTTAGTCTCTGCCTGGACAGTCCAGTAGTGCCCAAGAGGTTGTCCAATTCGTTGTCATGGAACCATGAGCATCCAAGCTCTTCAATCTGACACTTTACCTGATCAGCGCCACGCTGGATCTGGTATCACTTTTCCTGGTTTTCCGTACGGACTACCTTTCTGCTCACCCCGCAGCCCCGTGAGTCCCGCTCCAAGCCCTCTCCCAGTCACCCCCTGCCAACGCTGCTGCAATCTCAGATGTCCCTCTCTTCTCCAAGCTTTCCACCCGGGAGCCCCGCACTACTTCCCGTAGCCACCCCAAACTCTTAGGTCTCAAATGATCGTTCCTGGGACACTCGATCTGACACTCCCTCTGGGGTGCACCCACACACCGCCCCCGGAGTCCCGCCCCCAGGCACTCACGCTGCGCAGCGGAAAAGGCCGCGTGGGCTAGGGCAAAGAGGCCGATGCCCACGAGCCCCTTCCACAGTGACGGCGCCATGATCTGCAGGAGCAACAGCTCAACAAAAGAAGCGAAGGGCGGCGGAGCAAATTCTTCTTCCACCCGCGGGTGTCCGCGCAGCGCAGGAAGATGACGTCACTGAACCCCTGAGCGCGAAGTGCCTCAAAGGTGGAAAAACTAAGGAGCCGTGAGAAACCGGAAACGGGAATGCCGGGAAGAAGGGGAGAGCTACACGGAACAAGGTCGGCAAGTACCGGCAAGCTGCGCTTGCGTATCATTTCCTCTCTGAGAAGGGCGGAGCTAATCGGAAGCGGGTTCAATGGGGAAGCGGAGAGAAAGGGCGCCAGCAAATGAGCGCGGGCCGCGACACGGGGGTGGGGCCTGCAGAGAGGCAGGGGCGGGCGGCGTCCGGGGGTTGGGGGCTGGGGCGGGCGGTTCTGGGTCTCTACCCCCAGCGGGTGGTTTTTGTTGGTTGGTTTTACGTTTTCTTCCTGCTGTGTGCTTTGTTTTCTGTGGACGGCTCCAGTACTTGGACCCGCTGAGAATCAGCCCGAGGGGAGCAAGTGAGAGTGTGAAAACAAGAAGGTGGAGTGTAAAGGAAAAGAACCCCCCGAGATTGGGAGCCCCATACACGTGGCACGCGGAAGGGGGAGGGATGTTCAGTAAATGTTAATTTCCTTCTCCTTACCATTAAAATGTCTCCAAGATTCACGCCCATAGGGATGTAGTTCGACCAGACTTTTGACCGGAAGACAATTTACATTAAGGAGGAAATGAATAGGGGGGGGGGGAATAAAAGGATGCTACCAACGCTGACCCAGCTTGTCTATTTAGTGTCTGTGTCTTTGATCTGTATATGATGTACTCTTCTTTCTGTAGTCCTCTTTGTCTTTTCCAAAATGTAGACATTCAGTAATGAGTGAGCTTCTCCCTTTGATCTCGTCATTCCGTTCTTTTGGCTAAATTCGCCTTTTCATTGCCACCTCTTCAGCCATTGTAGCTCCAGACCTGCATTTCTGACTACCTGCTGTTCATTTAATTCTGTCCTGTGGCAGTTCAAATTTAATATGGCTAAATTGGAATTCGTACGTTTCCCAAACTCAGCACCAACTCTTCCAGTGTACTTTGAGTGATTCACAAGGAGGTGTAAACTGCCTATCACAAGGTAAATGCGTACTACAATGTTCATTTTTTTTTTTTGCCTGAACCTTATCAACTTTATGCTTTACCTGCATCAATTTGCTTGCTCATTCTCACTTTGTTGGGAGATAGATGCCTATCCTGACCATCACTTTTAAATTTGGAATCTTCCCATTCCTGATTCCCTCAACCTGGCCTTTAACATGATCTTATTTACCTATTCATTTGTGTGTTGTGTTCTTGTTATTCCCCATTGGTGTTATGTTCCAAGAGGACAGAGATCTGTGCCTACACTGCTTATAACATGGTAGGATTTCAATAAATGATTGTTGATTGAATGGGGAAGAAGGGTGACATGGATTCTTGTTTTAAAGGATCTCTACAGGGAGAGCCCTTCCATTATTTTGAAGTGACTCCAAAAACACCTTTGGATTTGTAGCACACTTAAATGTTGATAAACCTGTGGTTGATGATAAATATTCTCTGATATGCTTTCACTTTCAGAGAGTTTAAAAGAAAAGGAAAAAAAAACTAGAAAATAAAGAAGGCATCCAAGAGTCATCTAATTTCCTTAGCTTTACCTATATGGTTTTTGTCCTGGATCCCATTTTCCAAACCTTCAATTATGGTCATTACATTTTTCTGGCCCCTCTCCAATTTCTTCACCTCTAAGCCAAGATTTGATATAGTACTTGATCGATGTCAAATACAGTATAATGTGTTCCTGACAAATGGAGTCCTATTTATAAATCTCACCATTGGGAAGAACCAGGAAATAATCTCTTTCTACTTGACAGGAAAGTATTTCCTTCTCCACCCCAGGGAGGTGGCAAGATAGAAAAGATAGTTGACCTTAAAAAAAAAACTTTAAAACTTTGTTTTAGCTTTGATAATGATCACATTGAAAGTAACCTTTTTAGATGCCCTAGTAAATTACCCCTGCTGATAATAATTTATCTGAAGTAGAAAGTGACAGGAGGTTTCTTAAGGGACCTGAGCTTTGCTTCCTCTCTTTGAAAAGATAAGATTATAGAAAAGAAAACTAGTTAAAAATACAGTATTTGTATATGCTACCAATATACTGTCCTAGTCTTCAGGGAAGTGAACTGTGTGCAGATACTGAATATTATTTTCTCCATTGCCCGCTTAAAATGCTTTCCCCACATTTCCTTTGAATCCCTTACCTATATACTGAGTACAAAAGTAACTAGCCTAGTTACACATGTTCTAGAAATAAGAAGTTAACTCAGATTCATGGAGTGGGATTTTTATTGTCCTCTCTGTAGATTGCAACCTGAAGGGAAATCAAAGCCTTCCTAGTCACAGTTACCAAGGGCCTCAAGTATCTTGGTTCTCTAGGTTGGTGTTAATCCCAAAGGTGCAAGGTACCGCTAGTGACTGTGCTGTTTTTGTAAGCTCTTGGAACAAAAGTCAAACCTCATGAGAAAGAGCATTTAAATTCCTGCATGCCACCAAAAGTGCCTTTATTCTCCCAAAGAAACATATGCACTGTGAATAAATGAAATGGTTATTGTTAAAGTTGGAGATAAGGATCTCTAAAGTATTGCCTACTGAGGAATTTGGACTCATCACACTTCCCCAGTTTTGTCTGTTGAGCAGAGATGGCACAGCTCTCCCAGCAGTGTCTTCAAATTAATTAACTTTGTTTCATGCCAGTCAACTAAATGAGTAATTTTATATACCACTGATCCATGTCTCCATTTCCCACACAGATTCTCTAGTATGACCTGTCCTTTCCTACCTACTTCAAAATTCCACTCTCCCTGGGATTTTATTCCTGGTCATCAGAGGTATCTTTAAGAGAACGATATCTATGGTAGGTACTAAACCTTTCTTCAAACTATTTATATTCATTGCTACCTCCCTGTATAACAAATTCTAGAAGTTGACAGCCTGCTGGGTACACTAGTATTTTCAATACTTAGATTGAAATGACATCCTCTTTTATTTTTTTTTTAACAAAGTAATGTGTGCTGTGTAAGCCATTCAAACAATGAAACAATGTATTCCTTTTAAAGCATTAAGTGGTGCCTTGGCTTTTTTTTCTTCCAGTTTCAAAGCTTACTAAACAAGATTGTGTTTACATGACTCATATCTTTCAGATTTATTTGCTGGATGGTTTATACTGTGGTTAAAAGCCTATGCTCTGGAATCAGATTTGGTTTGAATCTCTTACTATTTCTGGGGAATTAGACAAGTTACTTCACTGTGCCTCAGTTTTCTCATCTGTAAAGTAGGTAGGTAATAATATTTACCAGATGAGATTGTTGTCAGGAGTGAGCCAAAACATTTTAGGTGTGTAAAATAACCTCATACAGAGTGAGTTTCAATAGATATTAGTCATTATCATCGTTGTTGATTGTCCTAGCCATGGTTCCAGCCTCAATCTTTCCTAAAATGTGAGTTGCTTCTTCCCTCTGATTACTTTAATTGCTCTTCTCTGGACCATTTCCAGATTTACTAATATCTCTCTTGGGGATTCATTACCACATTTGCACAATGTATCCTTGGTTACTTGTTTGCAGTTAATAGGATTATTTCAAATAAACTAGACACTGAAAATCTTATTTGCATTTACTTTGTAACACACTGGGTTGATATGTTCAGGAAAGAAAAAGAAAACTCCAGCATAATTATACTGTTTTAACAGACAGCTGTGACCTATTATTTGTTCTACACCTTGCATGTAGACATTCCCTATGACTGCCTTAAATCAGGGTCTCTTTCTATCCTTTCTTCTTTGGAGAACTCCATCATTTTCAACACTGCCCATACAGACATGCCTCTTTTTAGTGTACTTCACTTATTGCACTTATTCACCTATGGTTTGCACTTTCTTTGCTTACTTTTTTTTTTTCCAAATGAAAGGTTTGTGGCAGGCCAGCATTAAGCAAGTCTATTTGGTGCCATTTTTTCAACAGCATGTGCTTACTGTGTCATGTGTCACATTTAATTTTTTTTAGACATAATGATATTGCACACTTAACAGAGCAGTATACTGTAAATATGACTTTATATGCCCTGGGAAACTAAAAAATTCGTGGGACTTGCTATCTTGTGATAGGCTCCATTGCTATGGTCTGGAACCTTACCCACAACACCTGGGAGCAGGCTTATATAGCTCTTAAATCTGTCACTGATCCTGACTTCACTCCTGAGCTCCAGACCCAAGCTACTAACTGCCTCTTTGGATACCTGCAAGTGGACATCCCCTCACCCCCAATCCCTTAAGTCCAACCTGCCCAGTGTCAAACTTTATCTTCTGACTCCCACCTTACTGATATTAGCAGTTCTACCATTCCAGGTACCCAAGTTCAAAACCTTAGTATCCTTGTTCAATCCATTTTCCTCAAGTGTTCCCCACTCACCCACCCCATCAATTGCCAAGGCAGGTTCATCCTACCTCTGCAGGTGCCCTCATATCCAGCTCCCCATTTTTATCCCTACTGCATCCAATAGGTGAAGGCCTCATTACTTTTCAGCAAGACTACTTTTCTAACCTCTTAACTGGCCTCCCTTACTGGTCAACAATATGCATTTCATTCATCCTCCTTTTGGGAGGCCAAATTAATATTGGGGAGGTTTTGATCCGGGAAAAGAATAAGTTACAATAGTTTGTGGCAGAAAAACCACAATATCATTTCAACTTAGGTTTTTGGTTTACCCCTCAAAACATGAATGAGTTAAGTCAGTTTGTGCTAAGCAACTCCAATGAACCAAGGACTGTTCTACCTGTTGAACTCATCTATACTTTTCAATTATCAAATATTTGCCACACACTTGTTATGTTCCTGGTAGTATAAGTCCCCTTTCAGTTTTATTCTTTTTTATTTTTTTTAGAGACTAGGTCTCGCTATGTTGCCCGGGGTAGTCCCAATCCCATGGACTCAAGTGATCCCTAGCCTCAGCCTCCCAGGTAGCTGGAATTACAGATGTGTGCCACCACGTCTAGCTAATTTTTTGAAACTAGGTTGCCCTATGTTGCCCAGGGTATTCTCGAAGCTGAGGACTCAAGTGACTCCTAGCCTCAGCCTCCCAGGTAGCTGGGATTACAGGTGTGCACCACCGCACCTGGCTCAGTTTTATTCTTTTTTTTTTTTTTTTTTTTGAGACTAGGTCTAGCTTTGTTGATGGGGGAATAGTGGCTCACACTGCCCAGGGTACCATGGACTCAAGCGATTCCTAGCCTCAGCCTCCCATGTTGCTAGGATTACAGGCATGCCCAGGGTTTTTTTGAGACTGGGTCTCACTATGTTGCCCCAGGTGGGTCTTGAACCCATGGATTCAAACGATTTCTAACCTTGGCCTTGCACAGGTTGTGATTAAAGGCATGCACCACCTTACCCGGCCTTCAGTTTTATTCTTGAATTGCATTTATAATCTTGAAGAATTTAATGTCATCTGCAGGCATGGAGATTTGTTGGCATACCACTAAATTTAAGAGCCATTCATTGACACTCAGATCTGTTTTATCTGCTGATGCTCAGGTCTCTTTTGGTTAGACCTACTAGGTGCTAGCAGGAAAGAATATTTAACACCAGGTTCCTACCCTCAAGGAAGTCATGACTGTGGAATCACAGACGTGCATCAAATGTAATAATTCTTCAGGAAGGCTAAGTATTTCCCTAGGGGACAGGTGTGAGAGGCCACATGAGGGGCCACTAATTCAGTTTGAAGTCATCCTAGAAATCTTGGTGACCTTTAAACTGAATTTTGTCAGATGAGTAGAAATTAGGTGAGGGAAATATTGAAGGGTACTCCAAGCAAAGGGAACACATGAGAAGGCAAGGAGAGATGAAAACATATGAAACATTCAGGAAACTACAGGACATGCAGAATGGCTGAAGCAAAATGTTTGGGGTGGGGGGGAGAATATAAGGGTGAAGAAGCAGTCTGGAGTCAGGGCCATGGAGCAACGCTGCCAGGTTAAAGAGGCAGAACTGAAGGCCAAGCAACGCCTGCAGGGTTTGGAGCTGGAGCTAATCAAGTTTGTGCTTTAGAAAGACCCCTCTGGTAGCAATGTAGAGGGGTGACTGGCAGAGACCATGGCAGAGGTCGGGAAGGCTTCCCCGTAAAATACCAGATAACAAGTAGTTTCCACTTTGTAGGCCATACAGTCTCTTTCAAGACTACTCAACACTGCTTTGTACTGCCAAGCCTCCAAGGACAATAAGTAAAACAAATGGGTATGGCCACACCCAGTAACAAACCTTTATTAATGGACATGAAATGTGAATTTCATGTAACTTTCATGTCATAAAATACTACATATTGAATGACATTTCGGTCAACAGTTACTGCATCTATCATGGTGGTCCCAAAAGACCATCTGTACTTGGTTGTAGCATCATTTTACAAGTGCACTCTGACATTCACGCAAGGTTGAAATCACCCAACAGTACATCATTAGACATCACCAAGTAACACATGATTGTATTCTTTTGTGTGTGTGTTTTAAGTTCAACCTTCTAAGTTTCAGGCCAGACAAAAACAGGCCATGACCAGATTTGACCAACAGGCTGTACTTTGTTAATATCTGAACTAGCTAGTGGATGGGAGTGTAGAGACTACAACAGTTCATTTGAACTCATCTTGGAAGGGGAGGGGCGAGATAATGCCAAAGCAGAGGGTATGCAGATGATGGACTGTTTCTTAGAAGAACTTAAAGATGTCTTCAGAAAATGCAGAGAGGGAGTATTTTCCACTCTCAAGGAGCCGAAGACAGTGGAAAGAGGTTGCTGGAGTAGATCTTGGAAGACGCAGAAGAAGGTGATGGAGTGCAGAGTGGAGATGCAGGCATACATTTTATAGAGGAGGAACTGCTCTTCCATCAAGGCTGGTGGGGAGAAAGGATGGGTACTGATATTGAAGTAGGTTGTAGGGTAAGGAAGAGGACTGATTCCTTGAGGATTTTGATTTCCCTAATGAAAAAGTAGGCAAGGCTGGAAGTTCAGGTGACTTGTCTATATGAGCACAGAAATCACCCTGGTAGATGATTCAGGAAGGTCCAAGGAAGAGAAAACACCTTACAACAGATGCCCAGGTCCTCTGTGAATATGTGGGAGTGACCTAGAAGTCATTAGATGGTGACAGCAAGGAAAGGAGAGGGTGTTAGATTTGCAATGCAGGGTGGAAGCATAATGAGCTTGGAAAAACAATGGGGAGTAAGCCAGTGCCAACTTCTCTTTCAGGTCACATGATACAGGGTGTGAGTTGTATGTGTCTGTGTGTCTGTGTGTGTGTGTGTTTGTAGAACAGTGGTGAGGAAATGAACAGCCTCCACTTGAAGCGGCTTCAGAACACATGATGTCCTGGGCGAGATTCAAGTATTGATCAAAGGAGGAGATGGGCAGGACATGAATGCAGCAGTTCAGAGGGCTGGATGGTTTGCTCAGAGTAGAGAGCCTTCCAGAGAACATGCAGCAAGGACTGGGAGGGCGGCAGTGAGAGGAGAAACGGGGTGAGTGTCAGAAGCATAAAGCAGTATTGAGTTGAGAAAAAAGTATATTCTGAAGGGAACAGAGGTCTCATGGGGATTGGCCTTCTTGGTAGAGTTATTGCATCTCAGGTGTCCTCAAGGAGCTCTGCTGTACGGGCTGCTGGGGGATGGCCATTCTAAGTTGCAGGGGGGAGGTCATAAAAACCAAGGTAGAGTCTGGGGCTTGAAAACATATGCTAACTGTGTTCAGGTCAGCAATCTGTGACTTTTTTTTCTGCAAACACTAGAAGAATTAAAAACAATTTTGTGCTGAGGCAAAACAGCATGAATTAGGCCTGAAGAAATAGGCAGTCATTCACTAGGTTGTCTGGGATGACTAACATAGGTATGGAGAGGGGGCTGTGGGAAGACTGGGAAAGATCCACACCTGGATTTCTGGCCTCTAAGAAGCCCTGCCCAGAACAGGGTGAGAATGTCATACTGGAGTAAGGGACAGGCTAAACTGAGGGTTCCTGGAAGTCACAGGCAGACTCAGGAAGCAGAGAAAGGCTGCACAGTCACTGGAACAGTTTCTGCCAGGACAGTTTCTGCCCTCACAGGCACAGAACTTGGAGTTGTATACCATTTTAGTATATTCTTTTTGTTTTTAAGGTTAATCATCTTCACAGAACTTTAAGAGTGGGGGCTGGGGAGGAATTCACACTGGAATTCACAACTTGGAATTCCTCAAAGGTCCTGGCCAGGAAGTTCTATACACAGACATGACATACAAATGTTTGCGAATCAAGAAATCTAGGCAGTACGCTAGGAGTGGAATTGCTAGTGCTACCACCCCTGGCAGGAAAATTTAAGAAAGAATACTTGTTTGTAAAGGAAGATAACTCATTAAAGAAGCCGTTTCCTCTTTGAAACTGGTAGCCGCCTCCACTGCCTGCTCTGGGTATCCAACAAGAGGCCTGACAGGGCGGCAGGTCAGGGCTGGGAATTTGTAGTCCATTCATGGGGAGGAGAAATGAGACTTTTCGAGAAAACCAAAGGCGCACACCGACTACTGAGTAACTCAAGAGGAGGGAGAAAATAGGAACCCACTGTTCTCAAACAGGTGAGAACTGAGAAAATATTGTGAGAAAAAAAGATTTCAAGGGTGACTTCCGAAGGGGTGGTGTGTGACTTCCCGACAGCAGGAAAAGGGTGCGCGAGCTGCGGGCGCAAGCCACCGAGGATTTCTCCTTGGAGAAGGGAGCGCAGTGTTTGAAGCACAGGTGAACGTCAGCGTACACTGACTGGATCTTTGCGAGGTTGATGAGTTTCGCAGGACAGTCCTGACGCGAGCGATGACTTTCACCAGGTATTTACGGGTAAAGAAAACCGGACAGACGCCCTCAGAAGCTTTGCCTTCCAGTCAATTCTTTCAGGAACGACCGCAGCGTTGTGGGTGTTTTGCCCAAGGAGGAGAAAACAAGGATAATTCAGGGTAAATTCCAGAGATGGCGATGAGGCCACTCCCAAGGGGACAACTTGTGATCTTGTTCAGCGACCCAGCGGGGAAATAGCGAGGTGGGTTGTGAAAGCTCCATCCCCGGAGGGCTTCAAGCCCGGGATCAAAGTCCACCTAGCGCCACCTGCCTAGGCTTGCTTACTTGGGTCGAGATTTCCTTGCCAGAAGGCCCTGGGGTTGATTCGGCCGCTTGCACTTACCTGGCCGCCCCGGAGAGTGGGGGCCCGTGGCTGGGGGAGTCGCGACCGGGGTGGGGGACGGAACCACCACCCTGGCAGAGTGCGAGCGCGAGCGTCAGGGTCGCGGCCCCTTTAAGGGCGGCGGGGGCGGAGCGGTGCACGGTCCGCTGGCAACCCAGGGCCCCGCCCCTTTCCCGTGAGCCTCGGGGAGTGGTGCGACCGCGGGCGGCTGCGGGTGAGACGCGGGGCGGGGGGCGGGGGGAGTCATGGCTCGACGCGGCTGGCTGCGGGCGCCCCTCCGCCGCGGGGTGGGCGGCGGCGGCCCCTGGGCCCGCCCGCTCAGGCTGCCGCTCTGGTTGCTCCTCGCAGTGGGCGTCTTTGGCTGGGCCGGGGCTGCGGACCGTGCAGGCGGAGCTGGAGCGGCGAGAGCAATGGACGAGGAGATCGTGTCTGAGAAGCAGGCGGAGGAGAGCCACCGGCAGGACAGCGCCAACCTGCTCATCTTCATCCTGCTGCTCACCCTCACTATTCTCACCATCTGGCTCTTCAAGCATCGACGGGCCCGCTTCCTGCATGAAACCGGCCTGGCTATGATTTATGGCAAGTGCCTCCCCCCAGCCGCCCCTTGGCGCTCCCCCTTTCTCCGGTCGCTGGCCGCTTTGCCTTCACTCCTGGCCCCGCGCGGCCTACGTCCTAGTCCCCCATCTAATTCCTTCCATTTTCAGGCTCGCCCTCCACCTCCCTCCCACCGCGATCTGCCTCGCCATCCCCCTTTTCCTGCTACGCCCCCCGTTTCTCTGCCTCTCCTAGTCTCTTCTGCCTCGCCCCTCATTTTTTCTGCCTCGCACTCTCCTTTTCTCGGCCGGTCCACACCTTTTTCTCCTTCGACCCCACCCCCTTTCCCTTCCGCACCTCCCCCCACGACTGCCTACCTAGCTTGGACCCCAAGACTAAGGATGGGAAGGGAGTGGGCGCGGTGTCTGGGATCTGGCGGGGCCTGGGGAGGGAGAGGATGGCAGAGCAATTGATTCCTCAGGGGTGTCAGTTTGTTGAAGGTCTATTGAAGCCGCAGTAGTATCTCTACTGCTCAAATCGGTCGTTCTTGGGAGCCAGCGTCCAGCTCCACCCCATCTTCTAGCTCTTGCTACGCCCTGCCCTTTCGCGGTTGAGAATGAAAACCTTAAGGCTGTGTAGCTCTCAGGTGAAAACCCTAAGGCTCAAGATGCAAGATATGATAGAAGGTTTGGGGCATTTTCAATGACGTCTCGATTTATGGTGCTATGCTAGTTAATATCTGATCTGGATACGTATTTGAGGCGTACAGAGATGAGGACAAGCAATAGTTAAGGCTCTCCAGCAGTGTGTGATACTACGCGAAGACCAGGATGGCTCAGCCAAACAAGTAATAGGAACACCATGCATATGCAGCAGGGGCGACTTGCAATGGTCATGAGGTTATTGATGGATTGTTGAATAAATGGCTTCGGTTCTGGTGTCCTAGTGTGCTTTCTTTTTGAGGTTTCTTATTTATTTTCATGTTTTGGTCACGAGGCGAGAAGAGCAAATCCAACCCTGGGCTCAGAGGCTTTTTGAGCTGTGCTGGGCCTTCACAAGAGGAAAAGAAGGTACATAATCCTCACTGTCTAAGATGATGATGAAGGTATGTGTGGTCAGAGATGAGGGCAGACAAACCTTTCTATGCAGTACAGGAGTAAAGATTGTTTTCACTAGGAACAGACTGAAAGCGATAAACTTGTTAAGCTTTGCTTCTCAGACATGCACATGGGTAGAAGAGGCCTTGATACAAAAAGACATTTCTGCAGACACCCTACCTTCAACTCCTTTCTAGTAAATGCAGACTTCTAAAGAAAGATACATGTGTACATCAGGAAAATGTATGAGCCCAGGCTTACTTTTCATTTGTAGAGTAATAAAATTCCAAGCCTGAGTATAATTCCTGCTCCCTATGATTCTTGGTAGATGTAGAAGGTGGTTTTCATATTAGATATTTTGGCATTTTATTTGCAGTACCCCTTAAGCTAAATTGGCCAGATAGCAGTAAATCTCTCTATAAGCTAAAAATCTATAACTGTGTGCTTTATTTACTATCTTCGATAAACATTTGCTAGTGAGCCCACTGTGTACACTGTCATACAGTGTATATACAAAGTGTAACTACAAAGTGATAGGAGATTCCCCTCTTCAAGGAACTTACCCTTCTTGGGCAAACAGGTCATATAAAGAAAATAAGGGCATCTTACATTTGGTTTACTGCTAAATGAGCATCTGTTATATTAGCATCATAGTGCTAACATAAGGAACCTGTCACAGATATATTTTTCATGGAGAGAGAATAGAATGGAGTGGTTCACTGCTTGAGGCTTGAGGCATGGGTCTCTTAATTTTTTCTGTGAAGGGCCATATCATAAATATTGTTTACTTTGTGGATCACTTAAACCTGTCTGTCTCCATTGCCTTTTCTTCATTTTTTTTTCTCTTTACAAACCTTTAAAAAATGTAAAAGACCCTCTTAGGTCTTGGGTCAGATGAAGACAGACTGTTAGCCACAGTTTGCCAACAAACCCTGCTTTAGAGTCAGGTGTGGCACATACTGTGCCAGGTGTGTGATCTTAGCCTCTGACACTGTCATCTGCAAATTGAGGACAGTGATAGTAGGATTCTTGTGAGGAAGGAATGGTTTTCACTTAGGACTTGATCCCCCCAAAATGTTCAATAAATGATACCTGTGATATTTTTATTATTGCTGATACCACTGCATTTTCTCAGGTCAGCTTCAGTTTTGCAAGGTAAGAGGTAGCCATAGTAGTTTTCAAAAAATCAAATAGGGACTTAGATGTGCCCTGAAAATATTTTTTCTTTCACAGCTGATAACATAAACTTCCTTGAACTCTTGGCTGAGGCAGAAAGGTAGAATTACTGATTGCATTTCTTGAGGTTTCTAATTAAGAAATAATGGAGAACCTTAGTGTTGGTATTTTGTGAAGGGAAGACAAAATTTTCTCGGGGAATATAAAATAAATCTGTGGTTATCTGTGGTGCATATCTGCGGTTAACTTGCTACTTAGGAGCTGGCCTTCTCTCCCCTGTCTGTTTTCTGAGGGTGGGTATGAGTAGTGGGGATTATGGGTTAATGGACTCCCAGATTCAGTTTGAGAATATCTGGGATTGGGTCAAATTATATTCAGTGCTGTGCAGATGGACATTTTCTAATCCTGAATACTCTCCTAATCCTAATTTACCCTTACTGTTTACAGTGTCTCATGACACTTGCTCCATTGTAGCTATTCTGTTAATTTATGAAACATCATCCCTGACCATCTAGTGACTGACTGGAGAGTGGTTATTGACCATTATAGTGTGTTAGACACTGTCACTGTCATTCTATTTAAACCTAACAACCCTGTGAGATGGTTACTAGTATTTTTCCCATTTTATCGATGAGAAAATTGGGGTACTGAGAGGTTAAATAACTTGCCTACAGGAACATATAAGTATTGAGCCAAGATTCAAACCCAGCCAGTCTGGCTCAGAAACCCTGTTCTCACCACTAACTGTATGGCTTCATGTTGAAGTAAAACTTAATGAAGAGAGAGTGGGTTGGTATTAGTCACCAGGACATAGGAGGAAATGAGAGGTTATATTCCCTAAGGTCTAGGCCTTGAATGAGCCAGAATTCATACATTTTTCTGACTTCCAAACTCATACTTTTTTCCTACACTAATTCTACTAAATTTCAAATTTCATACGGTAGAATATGTAGGGAGATATTACTTGAGGTCTTTTGGGTTTGGGAGGTAGATTGTGAGGTAAGGTTATAAGAAAATGGAGACCTTAAGAGGTGAATAAATAAATAAATTAAATAAATAAATAAATAAGTAAGTAAGTAAGTAAGTAAGTCATGGAAGACTACTCAGCAAAAAAAAAAAAAATAGCAAAGTACTGAAATGTGCAACAACCTGGATGAGTTTTCAGGAATTTATGGTGCATAATAATAAAAAAGCAATCCCTCCAGGTCATTTTCTGCATGAATCCTTTTATAAAACATTTTGAAATGGAAGAATTTAGAAATAGAGAAGGGAGCAGTGGTTGTGCATTTTGTTTGGTTGTCCATACACTAGTGAAACAATTGGTTTCTGTCTTTTTCCTTCAGACTTGTTTCTGCCAATATGATTTCTCTAGGTACATCTGTGTTACCATAAAATCATCAAATTTGTCGTTTTTATTAGATAATTTATTTATATATAAATTTCACATCTTATAATCCCCAGGGTTCACCCCCCCCCATCTTCGCTGACTGTTCCCACCCTGTCCCCTCCACCCCCCAAGTTGTGTATTTAATTTTGGTTGTTAGTTTGTTTTGACATTTCTTCTTGGCTTTTTGTTTATCTTTTCCATGTCCCATATATTAGTGAAACCAAAAAAAAAAAAAAGAAAGGAAGAAAGAAAATGGAGACCTGGAGGAGTTAGTGGTGAGTGAGAGTGAGGAGATGAGTAGAAAAGTATAGACTTTGGGAAAGGAAAATCCAAATTTCAGTTCTGCTTTTGTTACTTAATACCAGGTGATGTTGGGCAAATCTTTTACTTCCATTTTATTGAAGAGGAAATAATGACAGAGATTTGTAATTGCATCTATTTTATAAGGTTATGAGGCAAATCATTTATTATATGCAAAAACAATTAAGATGGAAATCGGTTCAAAGGCCCAGGTAGACAGATTCTCTCTTGGACAAGAGGTATGTCTTTCTGGAGAGAGAAACTAAAGAGAAATGAGCATATGTTTAAGTGGAGAGACTTGGAATTAAGGAAGTTGATGGCAAATGACCTCCACTTTCTCAGAAAAGTATGCAGTGAGATTGAGCATGTGAGGAGGATAAAGGTTAGAAGAGCTGCTGTAGAGAATGTGCTTAGAGACAAAGATGAATAAACACATAAGACACTAACTGGGGAGGCAACAAACACTTTGACTTTTTGGTTATCTTGAAGTTGAATTAGCTTTTAAGAGGGAACCTAACAACATTTTTCAAGAAGTAGATGCATGTTTACATATATGTAGATACAAATATACTCACACTTGCTCTTTAATCTGTGGATATTTTATCAAGTTTGGCCACATGTTATACCTCAGTGACACTCCTTCTATGTTTGTGATTGTCTGAACCTTTCTAGAGTGATAAACTGGGAAAAGTCCATTAAAAGCCATTTCTACTCACTCAGATGTGTGCAGTGGTGGGGGCTTGGGTGATAACTGAGTTCTTTATCTCTGGAGGTTTCCAGAGGCTAGAGGGTCAGGAATGTGTAGGTGGGGTGGGGCCTTTTCTATTTTGTCAGAGATACCTGTCTCTGCTTGTATTCTCTGTTGTTTGTTATTGGTCATTTTAAATTTTATAATATCAGTTTTTGCTGTGGCTTTGTCTATTTGGTAGGCTAGAGGGTTCTGCATTATTCCCCTAACAAAGAACTATTTTGGTGTATTTCTTCTTAGCTGAAAATTAACAATAGTACCATGATTAGGAATTGACCTTTCACAGAACCCAAATTAACTTGAACTGTCAAATTTCAAATTTATTTATTCAAAGAAATTCTGATTTTTCAGATGTCTGATGCTGTGATAAAAGGATCTTGGGCTTTCCCCCAACTTATGTAATTATTCTTGCTGATATTTTATTATTTTTATTTATTTTTTTTATTATAAATTTTATTCTGGTTGACAATTTAGGCCATAGACATGTACATGAAATTTTCATAAAAGGGATGGGTATGTGGGGGGTTACGAGGGGTGGAGATGGGAGGGAGTGGTAAGGGAAGGAAGGTGGTGTGTGGTCCCCAGGGAATACAAAGATGTGAAACACATATATTAAAAAATAAATTAATTAAGAAAAAAAGGGAATCAGTACAATTTCCACGCTGGGGAGAAGCAGCTCTCCTGTCTGCACTATGGCACTATGCAGATGGCTCTCTTTTTCTTTCTCCATTCCCTAATAACCCTGTCCCTTTTTCTCTCTTTTTTAAAAAAAATTTTAATTTAATTTTTTAAAATTTGCATATATATGTATATTTATATTTATATTACATCAGTCCATTATTTTGTACCCCGGAGCTTTCCCACTTCACTAATATTTGTTAACTATCCTGATCTTTTGTGCTCTTCACCTCACCCGCCTTCTTCCCCCTCCTCTCTCGCTCCATGGTTCAGTCCCATTGGTTGTTTTCATTCTTTCTTATTTGTTTGTTTGTTTTTCCCTATATCCATCATATAAGTGAGACCATTCTGTACTTCTCTTTTTCTCTTTGACTTATTTCTGCTATTATGAGTCTTTCTAGTTCCATCCAGGTTGCTGCAAATGACATGTGTTTGTCCTCCTTGATGGATGCGTAGTATTCCATCGTGTATATGTACCACATTTTTTTTGCCAATCATCTGGTTTGGGGCATTTGGTTTGTTTCCAATTCTTCGCAATGAGCATATACATACAGGTGTCCTTTTGAATTAATGTTTTCATGTCCTCTGGGTAGATTCCTAGTAGTGGGATTGTTGGGTCAAATGGTAAGTCCACTTTCAATTGTTTGAGGGTTCTCCACTCACTCTTCCATAGTGGCTGGACCAGTTTGCACTCCCACCAACAGTGTAAGAGAGTTCCTTTTTCTCCACATCTGCACCAACATTTGTTGTTGTCTGTTTTATTTATATGAGCCATTCTTAGTGGTGTAAGATGGTATCTCAGTGTGGTTTTAATTTGCATTTCCCTGATTATTAGTGATGTGGAGCATTTTTTTATAGGCCTATTAGCCATCTGTATCTCCTTTTTGGTGAAGTGTCTTTTTAGTTCTTCTCGTTTTTTTGAGTGGGTTTTTTGCTTTGTTTTTGTTGAGCTGTAGGCGCTCCTTGTGGATCTTTGTTATTAGACCCTTGTCACTTGTCTGGAGGGCAAAAATTTTCTCCCAGTCAGTTGGTTTCTTTTTGTTTTGTTTATTGTTTCTTTTGCTGAACAGAAACTTTTTAGTTTTATATAATCCCAGTTGTTTATGTTTTCCTTCATTTTTTTTGTCAGCCATAGTTGTTTCCCCAAATGGATTTCTGAGGTGAAATTCATGAAGGGTTTTGCCCAGGTTTTCTTCTATGTATTTTATGGTTGCAGGTCTCACTTCCAGGTCCTTTATCCATTTTGAGTTAATTTTTGTACAGGGTGTGAGGGTGTTGTCTTGGTCCATTTTTTTTTACAAGTTTTGATCCAGTTTTCCCAGCACCATTTACTGAAGAAGCTATCCTTGTTCCAGAGTGTGTTTTTTGCCCCTTTGTCAAAGATTAGTTGACCATATATGTGTGGTTTTATTTCTGGGTATTCAATTCTGATCCATTAGTCTGTCTGTCTGTTTTTGTACCAGTACCATGCTGTTTTTAGTATTATGGCTTTGTAGTATAGTTTGAGGTCTGGAATAGTAATACCTCCGTTCTCTCTTCTGTTTCTCAAAAGGGTTTTGGCTATTCGGGGTCTTTTGTTGTTCCATATGAATTTCAGTAATTTTTGTTCTATCTCTTTAAAATATGTCATTGGGATCTTTATTGGAATTGCATTGAATCTGTAGATTGCCTCTGGTAGTATGGCCATTTTTGATAATGTTGATTTTTCCGATCCATGAACAGGGAATGTCTTTCCATTTTTTGACATCATCTTCTATTTCCATTTACCATTGCACCAAAGAAAATCAAATACTTGGGAATTAACCTAACAAAAGATGTAAAAGACCAATACAAAGAAAGCTGTAAAACATTCTTAAAAGAAATAGAAGATGATCTTGCTGATATTTTAATTGCCAAGGTGTGTGCTTCAAATTTGTCTTAAGTATTGGGCCCCGCCTCAGCGGTTCAGTGATGTTTTAGCATCAGGTCTCACTGAAGTAGATTCCACAGACACTGTTCCTTACACAGTTGAGCTTGAGAACATGGAAAAAAATTGGTGCTGCTGTTATTAATGTTTGTAGTAGCTTAACCGTAACTTTTGCACACAAATACAAGGGGATAACTTCTACTGTGTCTCTTAATTAGGTCTTGTGTTGTTTCTGTGTCACATAGGCAGCATGACTGTGCACCTACAACCTTTTCTCTTCCGGCTTATCTTTATCAAACAGTTGATAGCCAACCATCATTTTATTTTGTTTTCTAGAAGTGAGATATTTTCTAATTTATCTTTATTTTAAATCTGAACCTTTGTGGAGACTTTTTCAAAAACTACTGCTATTACATGGCTTGCCAGTCACTCACTGTTACTGACTTCAGACAATGTGTGTGACTCTAAGTTTACTAGAAGGATCGTTCCTCTCCCTTTCCTAGCCACTACTCTCACGCGCCCCCCCCCCATTTCTGCTGTATCATTTCCCACCCTGACCTGGCTTTTGCCCCATACTGTTCCACCAAAACTGTGCTTACTGAGGTCACCTATGGCCTCCTCCGTGCCAGCCCATTGGAGACTTCCCAGTGCTTGTCTTCCTTGACTTTGCCGGAGCATTCCCTTTTTTTCATCATTTCCTCTTCTTTTCTTCCTACTCCTTAGCTCCCCCTTTAGTTCCTTCATTAACTCCTCCTCCTTTACCAGCCACTCTGTATTGACTGTTAAATGTTGGGATAGAACTCTGGGCTTGTATCTCATTTTATTTGCTCCCTAGGCAATCTCATAACTGACTTATTACTACCAGGTATCTGTCTCCAGTTGAAAACAGCTCCCTCTTTCCTCAAATACTCCACTGTGCATATGTCACTGGTACTTCAAACTCAACATGTCCAACACTGAGCTGTGCATTTCCTCTTGTAAATCTGTCTCTTGTTATACTGCATGGCACTGGTCGGGTCAGCTTACCCACCTAGTTGCCAAGTCAGGTTAGGCTTCTCTTAGCTTTTTTTCTATCCCCTTTCCACCCAGTTTACTTCAGCCTAGATCCTTCTAAAAATCACTCTTTCCCTACCATGTTTCCCTTAGCTTAAGCCCTACTCTATCTGCCTGAATGACTGCCCTAAGTTTCTGTCTGGGCTATTTGACCCTCTGTAGTCTAGATCAGTCTTTCTAAAACAAAAATTCATGCCAAGCCCCGGCTTAAACTCTTCTTTGATTTCCTCTTGCATTCAACGTAAGTCTAAACTCCCTTCCCCAACATGCAAGATTTTTTATGATTCAGCTCCTGGCAGTCTCTCACACCTCGACTCTTGTTGCTTTATAGCCCAGCCATACTGAACTGCTTTGGGATGCCCTAAATGGGCATCTTTTGGGGTGGGATGCAGCCTACTAGTTTGCCTACCTGGACAACCTTTTATATTATTACTTGCTTAGATCACTAGAAAGACTTCCTTAACATCTGGTCTCCTGAGTCTTGCTTAAGTATCTATTTTATTAGCACTTTAAAATATGCATATATTGTATTCTAATTGTTTATTGGTCTGTTTTCACTAACTCCTTGAGGGAGGGACCTTGTTTTCCTCTCTGGCCCAGGGGCCTACTCAGCAAAGTTTGTCATTTCCCTGTATGAGAAGAATGGCTGGCTGGGTAGTGGGAAGGGAAGGATAGGCCAGAAAAACCATAGCTAATAGTGGCTTATTGTGCATCTTGGAGTTAAGGAAAATTCCCAGAAGTTTGAGTTCATTTACATTTGTGTTTTGGGTATACAATGGAATATTATTTGATCATAAAAAGAAATGAAGTAACATGATCTGCAACATAAATTTTGAAAACACAATGCTAAGTGAAAGGAGCCAGACACAAAAGACTACATTGTGTAGTCTGCTTATGAAATGTTTAGAGTAGGCAAATCTTTAGAGAGAGAATGTAAATAAGTGATTGTAGGGGCTAGAAGTTGGGGTTGGGAGTAGTGACTGCTAATAGCCATAACCTTTCTTTTTGAAGTGGTGGAAATGTTTTGAGGTTAGATAATCATGATCAGAATACAACTTTGGGGAAATGCTAAAAAGCAATGAACAGTTTAAAGGGGTAAATTTTATGATGTGAGTCATAGCTTGACAAAGCTGTTATTAGTTTGATCAGCATAGGTTTATAGTAGCTAGAACATTGTACATATTTGAATATCAGTATGATGTTCCAGTAAAATCCTAGTGATGTGTTTGTTGATCAGGGTGCCATGTTTAGGACTTCTTTTCCACATTTTGATTTCAAAGCATGTATTTTAAAATTAAAATCTGAACTTTTAATAGAAAAACTCAGTCTACAAATATGATTGACTTTACAGTTTGCTCAGTGTGCATTATTTCGCCAGTCACGTGCTGTTGGAATAACATGGGAAGTGTGTTTAACAGTCTTGAGAGTTCATAGATGGAGATAGAAAGTGTGTTTATGACTCAATGGCACCATCAGATTGGGGTACCCTGGAGCATATTCTGTTTATAAATAATTTGAAGGTATTTTTTTTGTTACTTTCCTCTTTCTCTACATATATACTCATGTATATACACACTTATATACATATATGTATGTGCACATATATGCATGCATGTACATATATACATATATGTCTATAAAATTTCTTCCTCCTTTCTCACTGGATTATATGGATTTTAAACTCTAAATTTGTAAATGTAGTAATGCTTTAAAACGTAACTGTATTTGCTTAAAAATTGGTACTGATAGGGGACTATCAAAAGAGGTTTCTACTATGAGCCCAGACATATGTGAGGTACAAAAGGAGTAATCTCTGTCCTAAAGAAAAGCTTATGTTGTTCTTTTATTTCCAGGTCTTTTGGTGGGCCTTGTGCTTCGATATGGCATTCATGTTCCCAGTGATGTAAATAATGTGACTCTAAGTTGTGAAGTACAGTCAAGCCCAACTACTTTATTGGTGAATGTTAGTGGAAAATTTTATGAGTATACGCTGAAAGGAGAGATTAGTTCACATGAACTCAATAATGTTCAAGATAATGAAATGCTTAGAAAGGTAAGGGTTTTTTTTTCCCCCATGAAAATGTCATCATTTATTAAATTCTCATTTTTTGGTTATGTTTGTCTTGCTTGGAGCTTGGAGCTGAACTTCTTAAACTCTGGGGTAATATCTTTCATTTGCTTGAGAAAATTCTTGCCCATGTGATTTCAAATATCATTTATCTCATTTTCTTCCTTTTCTTTATTCTACTAATACAGATACTATGTTTAGTACTATTAAACAGTTTGACCATGTTCTTCAAATCCCTTAAACTCTTCCTATTCGTTTCGGTTTTTTTTTTTTTTTGAGACTAGGTGTTGCTATTTCTGCCTGTGGAACCACAGGCTCACGTTGCCCAGGATACCACAGACTCAAGCAATCCCCAGCCTCAGCTTCCCCGGCAGCTGGGATTACAGGTGCATGCCACCACACCCAGCTATTTTTTTAGGACTAGGTCTTGCTATGTGCCCCCAGTGGGACTCAAACTGTGATCCCTGGCCCCATCCGCAGCTTCCTAGGCTGCCACTTACAGGCATGCGCCACCATGCCCATCCCTGTTTCAATTTCTGTTGACTTGCCTTTGAGTTCACTAATCTTATATAGTACTTAGAATGTAATACCAGCTGGGCATGGTGGCTCGTGCCTGTAAGCTTCAGCCTATGAAGCGGCTGGGGCTAGGGATCGTGGTTTGAGTCTCAGTTGGGGCAACACAGCGAGACCTACTCCCAAAAAATAGCTGGGTGTGGTGGCGTGCACCTGTAATCCCAGCTACCTGGGAAGCTGAGGCTGGGGATTGCTTGAGTCTGTGGTACCCCGGGCAATGAGAGCCTGCAGTTCCACAGGCAAAAATAGCAAGACCTAGTCTCAAAAAAAAAATGTAATACCAACTAAGCCATTCCAGTGAGTTCTTTTTTTTCCCCTCAATTGAAAGGTAAGTTCTTAGTTAAAGGGAACCTGGATTTTTAAAAAATGTAACAGTAAAATGATTGAGGGAAAAGTCAATTATGAAGTTTTAATAATATTGAAAATAATCAGCCCTTTAAAATGGTGTAAAACCATTTTTAAAAAGGAAGCAGGCATGTCTTTACATTTCATTTTCTATTAAAGGCAAAGTACTATAACTTTTTGTATCTTTCTGCGATGTTTACACTTGTAATGAATGGTAACCAGTCTTGAGTTAAGCAGAGTTTATAGGCATTTCTTTCCACTTGCACAGTTTTATAGTACTTCAATACATTGGGTTTATTTGATAGCACTGAAAATATTTCACCAAATTTTCTCTCTTGTCTTGGTTGTGTTCTATAGTGAACCCAATTTAATCTTTCTTTGATTCATAATATGGCACAACTTTAGTGACCTCGGTCTGAGTATGTCTTTGCTTGAGTCTCTGTTTTCCCCATCCTTGGCCACTTGCCCCCATATCTGTCATCTAAGTTGGCAGCACCTGTGCTTAATAGCTGCAAAGTTGCATTCCTGACCATCTTTAATGTTTCTTAAAATTTCCTGTGAACTTAAAGTTTGCTTTATAGAGTTCTTTCTACCTTTGGAAAATCCCAGGTCCTTTAAAATCTAGTAAAGAAAATTTTAATATGGAGGTATGCATAGCTGCTTTGTTTGTTTGTGTCAAATCCTACTATGACCTAATGAACAGAGGGGGGCATCTGCTTTATTAAAGCAAGTAGGTCTTAGAAAACTGGGCTGACTGGACTAGAAATCTGAGATGTACATAAAATTTAGCTAACTAGTATATCTTTTGCCTTTATAGATATGAGCAATGCAAGAATTCTGTTTGCCTGTTTCTAACAATCATGCCATATCCCCAATTTTTGCATTTCCAGTTTGGGTTCCTTTTATTTAAAACAATGATATATTCAAAGTATCTCCTGTTTTTAAGATTTTCAATGTAGTATTCACAGATAGGACTGATGGAATGTTCCAATACTACCGCTTTTGGTTGAGAAGTGAGACACCAGCTATCCTCTATGTAGTATTTTCCAGTAACTACAGTAGTAATCTTACCTGTCACCAGTTTAACATTTGATCTTTTTTTTTCTTTTTGATATTTAATAATAAGAGGTCTTCCAAAGAATTCATCTAAAAGAACTCTTTATTTTAACAGGTTACTTTTGATCCAGAAGTGTTTTTCAACATATTACTTCCTCCTATCATATTTTATGCAGGATATAGTCTGAAAAGGGTAAGTGCCTTTATATCTTATGTACTTTGAATAACCTTAACCTTCATGGACCTTGAAATTATTACCACTTCCTTATGGGTGATTCTTCCCCAGTTTTCCCTCCCTTCTTCTGCTTTCTAGGTGCTGATATTTCTGTCTGTACAATAATTCCTCTCATTTCTTTTAATTAATAATGCATTTCTTATTAGCATTACACTGAATAGAAGACTTTTTCTTTTTCCAATAATTGGTGGTATTTTAACATAGTGCAACTTTTCATTTTTGTCAGAGACATTTCTTTCGAAACCTTGGGTCTATCCTGGCATATGCCTTTCTTGGAACAGCAATTTCTTGTTTTGTAATCGGGTGAGTACTTAAAGCTTAAAAACTTTATTTAGAACTTCAAATTATAATTTTAAAATAATATGCATATTTAATTTGTGTAGTATTGTATTCCTGAATATGTCTAAAAACTTGCAGTAAAATGTATTCACGTAGATATTAAGTTGAATTTTGATTAAGATCAGACTATTACCCTATTTAAATAACATGAATTACATCTGGGATTAGTCACAAAGTACTACAGTAGACCCATATTTTGATCCTTACTTTATTCTAACTTCTTCAGTAGTTGGTGTCTTTTCTAAAGTAGAAATCTGCTTACTGAACAGATCCATAATGTATGGCTGTGTGAAGCTGATGAAAGTAACTGGCCAACTTGCAGGAGATTTTTACTTCACAGATTGCTTGCTTTTTGGTGCCATTGTCTCAGCAACGGACCCAGGTATGTTTTACATAAGGAATAGTATTTTGCTGTCAGAGCATATGTGGACAATTCTTCCTTTGAGATGTAGAATTCATGATTAGGTAGTTTTCCTGGTACTATACTTTCCACTGGTGGAGGGAAAACCAGAAGTCTTGGTTGCTTTTAGCTTAAGTATTCAGTTTTCTTTTCTTTCCTTAAGACATTTTGAAAGGATAATTTTATTAGGAAAAGGAAAAAAAGAGAGGTACCGAGAGAGGTACCTGGCTGGTCATGGATATGAGAGCTGCCTTCATTTTTCTTCTTACTTTTTCTTTATTACATTTGTCTCTTACTGGTTCATGATTTGTTGCTGTTTAGACAAGGCTATGAGGTATTTTTTTCAGAATTTCAGGCTGGTATCTTTCCTTGGTGATTGGATATAGAAGAACTAGTTAAAATTGGTGGTAATTTTATGCATCCTTTCAAGTTTCTAGAAAACCTGTTCCCTCAATATCTTTTGTTTACATTCAGCTGTTTGCATGTAAGAATAAGAAAAAAAGTGTTTAAATGTCTTGTCAGACTATGACCTGGACTTATTGATGGACTTTAGTAATATACTGGATATTTGTTTTAATTGACCTTATGATAATCAAATAATTTTAATGTTAGAGAATGAATTTGCTTGTATTGAGTTGGGTTTTAGTTTTCCTAATATGGTATTGATGAACTTAATAGCAGCTATGTCCAAATGGGGAATTTAGGGAACACATAGGTTGAAGAGGTAGCATAGGAACATAGAAGGAAGTTTTGGAACTAAGGATGATTTTCTTTTACGAGATTGTAGCCCTTGGCAGAGTTTTGTTCTTTATTACCTTCTGACCTTGAAAGTTAATTATGCCCTTTCTTAGTCATTGGGCACAATTAGAGTTTCTCTCTGAGATCTTGTAATAATTCTAATAACACAGGGCATTATAAGACATAGGAGAATATGTTCCATATTCTGTAAGAGATGGTTTTAAAGTATCCGAGGACATTTGAGAAAGGCATTTGTGTAGTTTAGCATTTTAAAGGCTGAAAATCAGATTACTCCTTGAAGTCCCCCATCATTGTTTGTAGCCACCCCCACTATCAGAGGAAGATAGGGTGCTTTCTGCCAGGAGCCTGTGATCTGGTTTTCTGCTCCTTGACTTGCCAAAGCCTGTGAGAAATCTCAATAAGACTGGCAGAGTTACTTCAACCTTCTGGTTTTGTAGCCGGGCGTGGTGGCGTGGGCCTGTAATTCAAGTGCTGGGAGGCAAGAGACCAGGGATCACTTGAGTTTGCAGGTTCGAAACTACTCTGGGCAACATAGCAAGACCTGGTCTCGAAAAAGCAGCCAGGCACGGTGGCGAGTGTGTTTGAGTAAGAGTATTGTCTGACTGGCTCAAACAAGCAAACAAAACCATGACCGGCCCTCATAATGTTCTTTTTCACCTGAGATTAATGATTAACTGGTCTATAAGAAATTCTGAGTAGATTCTTGATGGAGATAAACTGTACCGACAAGATAATTATGATTCACATGAAGAAGGTAGGTTAACTCAGTCCTCAGAGGTCATTTTCAGCTGTTTTTAAGAGAAAGGAGATATTGAAGGGACACAATTAAGGAAAAGAAAAATTTTGATGTAAAATTATTGAGTCATGAGTAAGAGAATGTTTATTAAGATTGCATTCTAAGAGGAAGGAATGAATTTCTAAATAACTGTTATAATTATTATGGAGGCAACTATGTTAAATTTGTAATATCTAAATATTCCACTGACTTTTCTATTTGCTAGTGACAGTCCTTGCCATTTTCCACGAGCTTCAAGTTGATGTTGAACTCTACGCTCTTCTTTTTGGTGAAAGTGTCCTCAATGATGCTGTTGCCATAGTGCTGTCTTCGTAAGTGTTTTCATTTTGTGTTCTATAGATTGAATGTTAAGGTACCAGGAACTGAAAGTCATTTATTAATTAAGTGCATTATGAATGTAAACATTAAAAAACTGAGATTTGTCTTTCCCCTCTTAAATATGTATTTAGAAATAACATGGAAAACACAGGGAAGTAAACAAAAGAAGGAAAGAAAATATGTATTTCCAACACCTACAAACATTCTAGGACATTTCCTTCTTTTTTCTGTGCCTATTTTTATTTGGTAGTGATTGTAGTATATATGTAAATTTGTATTGTTTTAGCATTTAGGTATAATGCTTAAACCTTTAAATATAACATTAAACATTTACATTAAACAAGCACTGAGTATTTAAACACAAATGTTTAACATACATTTAACTTTCTGAAATAAATTTAAGTTTTTGAATAGGTATTATATGCACGTGGTTCAAAAATCAAAGCAGAATACAAAGGTACACATTACAAGTTGTGTTCTCATTCCCGTCCTCATATATCTATCCCCCCCAGCCATTTATAGGTGACCATATTTACTGGTTTCTTGTGTATCCTAGAATGTAGCATGTGAATAAATATTCTGATTGACCTCTTATTTCTCATTTTAAAAGTAGCATATGTGTTCTATACTTAGATTTCTCTCATATAACCTACATTCTGGTTATCTTTTTTTTATCAAATCACTGACCTTGGTGGTAGGTGTGATGTGGAGACAGGCAGGGGGGAGGTGTGATCCTATGTCTCTGAATCACATATCCAGCCTTGTAAAGCAATGTTACCTCTATAGAAAAAAAAATCTACATTCACATATACATAAAAAACCCTAGAGTTTCTCATTCTTTGTAGCTACACAGTATTCTATGCACTGTACTAGAGTGTGTTTGATTGATCTCCTATAATTGGAAACATACAGGGTTTTCAGTCATTACTATCCAAAAAAATATTGCGTTGATTAATCTTGAACTACCTGTTTTGTATATGGATAGGTATATTAATGGGGAAAAGTCCCAAGGTAAGGTTAGTGGGTAAAAGGGTACTTGCATTTGTAGTTTTGCTAGACATTGATAAATTCCCCATCAAAGGGATTGTGCCGTTTTGCATTTTAACCATTAAATCATGGGAGTACTTCTTTCTCATATAGAATATTTGTCAAACTTTTGTATTTTTGCCAATTTGATCATTGAGAAGTATCTCATTATAGTTTAGTTTATATTTCTCTTAAAAATATTTCAGTTTTCAGGAGTGTTATATACTTTTCATAATAATTTTTGAAATTGGTATTTGTATATAATTATAAAAATGACTATATATGTTATTATTAGAAGGTATCTGCAAAGGAAGAATGGATTTGAACCTCTGAGGAACTCACTCTTGCCAGCCCACTCCTGCTAAGCAAATGTCTAATCTTATACAGTTGCTTTTATCCCATTCCAGAGCTTTCAGTGAGAGAGAAGTGAAAGCCTTTCACATTTTCTCTTTATTTTTATTTCTGTCCTTAATTTCCACCTTCTTAGCTATAAAAAGTAAATAGTCATTGACTCTGGTTTCCCTTAAAGCAAACTAGAAAATTTTTCTTTCTGAATTGTAGCACTCATTCATTAAATGGTATGTGTGAAGATATGCAAAAGAGCAGATCCCTTTTTATGTATTCATTGTATGTAAATTCTACCCCCATCACCAAAATGCTGGTACTTTCTAGCTGTCTCCAACTAATAGACATTTAATAAACACAGCCTAAATGCTAGAACTTGTACTGATAGTGGGTGTATGCCCCTTTGGTAATGATCCATGTAAAATAAAAGTTGTATATTATTTGGAAGGAGGTAGAACTGGATAGTGTAGTTTAACTTGTGTTATAAAAAATAAAACTACAGAGATTATTAAAGCTTTCAGTGCATGGGAGCATGCAGCATGCGAGCTCGCCAGATGAAGAGAGTGAGGTACAGGCTGTTCCTTTGAGCCTTAGTCCTGGATGATTACCATCCCAGATAATCATTCTCCTTCTAAGTCATCTTACTACCAAGTGTTCTTTGCGCATTGCCCTAAAGGCGTTAAGAGTCACATGAATCCCTATTCTCTATCTTACACAGATGTCTTGGGCCATAGCTTTTCCCTTCATAAGGTAACATTTGCTGCAGCTTTTATAAGGACACGTGAGTAGTGTTTGGAGGGGAAAAAACCTTTTTGAAAAGTTATGAGCTTGGGGTGTCCATATCAGTGTCACTGAAGAATTGATGTGTTAGGGACTGTCCTTCACATAACACTTCTCACAAAGGACCCAGCTTATCCATCTGTGCAACTTGCCAAGAATTGACCTTGTAGAGAATTCTTCTCTCAGTTCTTTTAAGGATACACCCTTCTAGATTTATCAAAGATAAGTTAACTTTTGACATAGTCACATACAAATCTGGTGGGAAAAGACTATATCTAGAGAGAATCCCATCAGAGAAATGATTAACTCTGCAAGTGTCTTAATACAGTTAAACCACTGAGGTCCTGCTCAAAAGCTGACAGGAATACAGCTGACTCTGAGAAGTTCTTGCTCTTGGGCTTGGTAATCTGTTTATCCTCATCTTACATCTGCCTTTTTGGGAACACATTGATAGAAATACTTTACTTTGTATTGAGTTCTGTTAGTTTGATGATATTCTGAGGTATGTATTCTATATAAACTCCCTTGTATCAAGGGAGAACTACCCTTTTCTGAAGGGATTCTGGTAATTAACAGGTTAAGGCAACCCTCCTTGAAATTTATGTTGGAAGCTGTTAGATTGGGAGTACATCTTTGTTTTGCTTTAATCTGGTAAAGGTGAAGTGAAATTGGTTCCCTCATACACTGCTGTAGAGGTAGATCTAATGTGTACTGATACAGAATAGTGTGTATATATACAGGCAGTTAGAGATAAATTCTGAGTTGCATATTATTCTGCAGTATGGATAGACTATACATAATTAGCTGGAGACCTAAATTCATACTAGTTTAAAATGGTTTTTTAAATGGGGTCACTCATAATTTATGAAAGAGGAAGTCCAGTGAGTAAACAAATAGGAGAGACAAACTATTTTAACTTTACTAATTACCAGGAATACACAAGTTAAAGTGAGTGAGCATTTTTTACCTATTTGGTTAATTTGAAAAAAACATGAATGGAAAGAGTTACTGCTGGTAATGGAGTCATGCAGTCATTCTTTTTTTTTTTTGAGACTAGGTCTTGCTATTTTTGCCTGTGGAACCACAGGCTCACGTTACCTGGGGTACCACAGACTCAAGCTGTCCCCAGCCTCAGCTTCCCAGGCAGCTGGGATTATAGGCATGTGCTACCACGCCCAGCTAATTTTGGGGGGACTAGGTCTTGCTACATACCCCCATCGGGACACGAAGCTTGATCCCTGGCCCCAGCCATGGCTTCCTAGGCTGCTGCTTACAGGCATGCGCCACCATGCCCGGCCCATGCAGTCATTCTTAACTGGGCACATCTCTGCCTTCTTGGGGATGTTTGGGCTGTTGTCAATGGGAAGATTTGCCACTGGCTCTGGTAGGTACATGTCAGTGGTGCTGCTAAACAACCTTCAGTACACAGAACAGCACCCACCGTCCAACAAATAATTATGTGATCTCACAAATCAGTGATGCTAGGATTGAGAAACCCTCTGTCTTAAAACCAGATCGCTTGTATGTGGTTGTTAAAATTGAAATTTTGTATTTTATCTTTTGTCATTAATGCTAATGAATCAGTACATGTTTGTGAGAAAAATTTAAAGTATTTAAGTTAGTACAAAATTTCTGAAATTTCATCTCTCGGAAATAATCATTCTTAGGGTTTTCCTTCAGGAAACAGGCTTTTCCTCCTGTTTCCATTTAGATATTAGTATATATCTAGATATGTTAATTATTTATAAACCAAAAAGGGGCCTGGTACTATGCATACTTTTCTATAACTTGCTCATTTCACTTCAGCATTAGCCCGTATTACCTCTACTACCCGATGTATGGATGCACTCCAAATTCACTTCTCTAGTCCCCTGTAGGTTAACATTTGGTGTTTCCTAATACACACCATTGTGGATAACACTGCAGTGAGCATATTTATTAGTAAACCTCTGTGACTCCTTGAGAATATTTCTTTTTTTTTCAATGTTGTTATTTTTTATAATTTTTTTCAAATGCAAAAGTAATAAATACCCAGTGAAAGACTACAAAAACAAAAAAAAAGCATATCTAAGAAATACAGAAATACAGAAAGCCACAAGCAAGCACACTAATAAAATTTCTTATCCTTCAGAATCAGTCTCTGTTCTGTGAAAAACATTGGCCTGGATCTTGAGGAGAGTATTTCAAGAGGATTTTTTCTAGTAGACTTTTTAAGCCATGATTATGGCTTATTAAAAATTGAGATATATAGTCATATTTCCCTCCAAAAATGATTTTATGTGTTCGTGTATATTTTGGGAATGCAAGTATACTATGGTGATTAGTATGAATCTTGAATATACATGAAAACAGCATGGCAAAGGTATTTTTTTGTTTCAGCCAGTATCTTGAAAACTACTGCCAGGGAGAAGTTTGTAGTAGCAGAAGGTTGTAGAAGTAGTAGAAGACGTTTGTAGCCGTTTCCTTTGTTTTCTCCAGCCAGCTACTATATATTAATATAGTAAGGTAGTCAAATCTCATCTGTAATGGTGGGACCCTTTATGTGCAGGAAAGATAGCTTGGTATTAAAGGTTATTTCATAGTTATTAAAACAGTGTCAAATCTACTGGTCCTAAAATAATCTGGTCCCTTTGAACATTTAAACATAAGTCATACAGTGGCTCGTGCCTGTAAACTTCAGCCTATGAAGCAGCCGGGGCTAGGGATCGCGGTTCGAGTCCTGCCTGGGGCCCATAGCGAGACCTAGGTCCAAAAAAGTAGCTGAGCGTGGTGGCGCATGCCTGTAATCCCAGCTACCTGGGAAGCTGAGGCTGGGGATTGCTTGAGTCCGTGGTACCCCGGGCAACGAGAGCCTGCGGCTCCACAGGCAAAAATAACAAGACCTAGCCTCAAAATAAATAAATAAATAAATAAAATAAACATAAGTCTTTAAAATTTTCACTTCAGGTTGAGACTCAGAAATTCTATGTGCCATTACCAGAAAGTAATGTGCTATATAACTCAATAAAATTAGGGAATTTTAGTTTGGTCTTCAATTTATTTTTGGTTTATTTTTCTTTTAACTTAACCATGGAGGCATGAAAAGACCTGACTGTATGTGGTATATAGCAAGCTCCTTTTTTTCACCTGAACCAGAGGAAACATTGCAGTAACCACAGAGAGAATTCATTATTTTCCGAGGAATGTGGTTTTTTTTCTCCTTTTCTTTGACACGATTTGTATGATGTCTTTGAGTCTGGACTTTTTATAAAAACATTGGTACTCAATTAACTGAGTTGAGAACTAATTTAGTAATCGTAGGCACTCTTGCCAGAGACCACTGGCAACAGCAATTTTCTCAGCTGTTTCTGTTTCCTTGGGTGGCTGTTTTAAAAGAAGCATTTTAAAACCAGATTTGGACTAGGGGTTCAAGATGGAGAGTGTCTCCTATAATTGCCTGTCTTGGCCTGTGACAGACTGACTTTCAGAAGTTTATGGTGGGGGATCCTGCTGGGTGTGCTAAATGAACTGTTGAGTGGATTCTAATTCCTTGGAAGGTCTTTCAAGCCATTTTTCCTATAAAAGTCCATTTCAGCAGGAGAATAGATATTACGTATTGGGCCCTTTTTGATATTACAAAAGTGGAAAGGCTAATTCAGCTGTCTTTTTTTTCCCCATAGGAAAAATCAAACGTGACTGGCTTGTGTATTGAACAATATTCTTTATGCTCTTCTGCTGCAAATAAATGGACTTTTTCCATTAGTTTGGTCACATTGGTGTGTTAGGGTGTTCAGGCATTCACTACTAATAAGTCTTAAGTAGTCATCAGAAATGGTCATCCTGCACAGTATCTTTGAGAATAGAGAACAGGCTCAGTACAAATTTCATGCAGAGGACATAGAACACACAGAGGCTGTCCTGTTTCCTGAAATTGTCATATAAGTAAAAGCTGAGTTTTCTTGCTGCTGGGGTCACTGCAGATTTTGGGGAGGTAACTTTTTGTCCTTATTTTAGCATACCAAAAACCAAAGATTTTGTTTTTTTCCCCTTCAGTTTCATATTTTAAGCTCTACTCTAGAAGATGTTTTTATTTAATTATTTTATTGTTTGGGTTTTTTTGCAGGGGGCAGATAATGTTTTTAGAATAGAAGTTTCTGAGGGAATTAAAGCAATCTTTCTCTCTTTCGTAGCTCTATCGTGGCATATCAACCTGCTGGAGACAACAGCCACACCTTTGATGTCACTGCCATGTTCAAGTCTATAGGGATTTTCCTTGGAATCTTCAGTGGATCTTTTGCTATGGGGGCTGCCACTGGTGTGGTGACTGCATTAATATCCTTTTATTGCATTTTCCTTTCCTTGTTAACACAACAAAGTCCTTGAGTGCTGAACTCTGGGTCTCTCCTAGTTCCATGTTTGGAATTGGTTATATTCATTAACCTTGTTGTCAAGCACATGGTGTTGGAAAACATCAGGCAATCATCGTACCAATAAATAAACTGCTTTTAATTGACTTGCATAGGGCTCTGTAACCTCAAACTTGTGCTAAAAAAGTCCACTTTGGCATAGTGACCTTTGGTGGGGGGGGGGGGGCGAGTTTGAAGTTGTAGACTAAATTGATAGAAAGGTGTCCTCCCCCTCCCCCGATTTTATTCCCCCCCCCCTTGATCTATGCTTCAATTTTGTTGGCAGTTTCAATTGTTTTATCTGTCTGTTTTCCCTAAATCCCTCATATAAATGAGACTATCCCGTATTTCTCTTTTTCTTCCTGACTGGTTTTCACGAAGATGATTCCTTCCAAGTCCATCCATGTTGCTGCAAATGACATAAGTTTATCTTCTTTGATTGATGTATAATATTCCTTGTGTAAATATACCACATCTTTTTCAGCCACTCATCAGTTTTGAGGTATTTGGGTTTTTTCCATATCTTGGCAGTTTTAAACAGTGCTGTTTAAAACTTGCAATAAACATGCAAGTACATGTGTCCTTTTTTATTAGTGATTTTGTATCCTTGGGTAGATTCCCTCCCAGTAGTGGGATTGCTGGGTCAAATGGTAGTTCCACTTTCAGTTGTCTGAGGGTCCTCCACACAGCTTTCCATAGTGGGTGGACCAGTTTTGCACTGCCACCAGCAGTGTATGAGTATCCCTTTTTTGTCCACATCCATGCCAACACTTGTTATCCATATTTTTTATATGAGCCATTCTTATAAGATAGTATCTCAATGTGGTTTCAATTTGCATTTCTCTGATTATTAGTGATTTGGAGCATTCTTTCATATGTCTATTTGCCATCTGTATTTCCTTTTTGGAGAAGTGTCTTTTTAGCTCTTCTCCCCATTTTTTAAATGGGCTTTTTGCTAAGTTGTGTGAGTTCTTTGTGGATCATTGTTATTAGACCCTTATCACTTGTATGAAGGCCAAAATTTTTCTCCCAGTTGGTTGGGTTTCTTTTTGTTTTGTTCGTCTCTTTTGCTCTTCTAGCTTTTTAGTTTGATGTAGTTCCATCTGTTTATTTTTTTTCCTTCATTTTTTTTTGCCAGTTGTATATGTGTCCAGAAATGGATTTAGAAGTGTAATTCATGGAGGGTTTTGCTCAGGGTTTCCTCTATTTTATGGTTTCAGGTTTTATATCCAAGTCTTGTATCCATTTTTGAGTTGGTTTTTGTACAAGGTGTGAGGGAGTTCTGGTCTTTTTCTGCATGTCTTGATCTAGTTTTCCCAGCACCTTTTATTGAAGAGGCTGTCCTTATTCCAGTGTATGTTTTTTGCCCCTTTGTCAAAGATTATTTACCCATATATGTGTGGTTTTATTTGTGGACACTCAATTCTGATCCATTGGTCTGATTGTCTGTTTTTGTACCAGTACCATGCTGTTTTAATTATTGTGGATTTGTAATATAATTTGAAGTCCGGAATTATAATACCACCATCCTCTCTCCTTTTGGTCAGGAGGATTTTGGATATTCGAAGTCTTTGTTATTCCAGATGAATTTCAATAATTTTTGTTCTATCTCCTTAAAAATGACATTGGGATTTTTATTGGGATTGCATTGAATCTGTGGATTGCTTTTGGTAGGCTAGCCATTTTGATAATGTTGATTCTTCCAGTCTATGGGCAGGGAATGTCTTTCCATTTTTTTCATGTCTTCTTCTATTCCTTTTAGGAATGTTTTGTAGTTTTCTTTGTATAGATTCTTCACATTTTTTGTTAGGTTTATTCCCAGGCATTTAATTTTCGGTGGTATAATGGTAACTGGAGTGGTTTTTTTTTAATTTCTTCTTCTGAGTTTTTGCAGATAAGAAGGCCACTGATTTCTGTGTGTTGATCTTGGTGCCATTTACTTTACTGAATTGGTTTCTTATTTCAATTAGTTTTTCTGTGAATTTTTTTGGGTTTTACACATATAGTATCATGTCATCTACATATAACGATAGTTTCATTTCTTCTTTCCCTATATGTATTCCTTTTATGTCTTTCTATGGCTTTATAGCCCTGGCTAGAACTTCCAGTACTAGGTTGAAAAGCAGTGGTGAGAGTAGGCATCCTTGTCTGGTTCCAGATCTTAGTTGAAATGGTTTTAGTTTTTCCCCATTAAGGATGATGTCAAAAGCCATTTCTTGATTGCTGCTGTGGGCCAGACAGTGTGCTCTGGGTAGGGTAGAGCTTCCAGTGCAGAAGTGTTGACACTTCATCTCCTAGCACCTAAGGTGGATGGTGGAGCCAGCATGGAAAGATGAGTGGAACTGGATGATCTCTAGAGAATGCCCAGCTCTAAAGCTTCTGAGATGCTTTGATAGAAAACAAGCACTTGTTTTCCAGGAGTCTCCAAGTTTGCTATAGTTCAGTTTTGTGCCAGAAGAAATGTGGCTTGTGGCTTTTTACAGGGGAACTCAAGCAAAAAAGGACAGTAGTAAAAGTTTGAAGAGGGAACCAGGACAGATTGTACCTCTTCCCCAGTACAGAGTCCTTGACTGTGGGCAGTATATCTTACTATCTTTTTGTTACAGTGCACATTTACTGGCATAAATCTAGATTCCAACCTGAGATTTGTCACAGCTTGGCAAAAGTGAGTGATGTGCCTCAGTTTCTTCAGCTGAGAATCTTCTACGTCAGAGTTGTTAAGAAGATCAAATAAACATGAAATCTCGGGCACATGGCATATTTTTAATCAGTGTAAACTGCTGCTGCAGTTGCAGGGTTGCTGTCTTGCTTCAGGTGACAAATTATAAGCGGAGTTGGTGTGTTGTGTGCTGACCTGTTGCTCCCATCTCTGTCCTATGCTGTGTGATTTTTGACAGGTGTGTGGTACCCGTACAGTGGTTAGGTGGACTAAGCTGTAAGACTCCTCATGGAAAGGACAACTGCTAATTCCTCAGTTAAATGCTTGTTTTAAGATTTTCTTCACTCTGGTGCCTCCTTTCTCTGTGACTTTTGTGTCAGAGAGACCAGAGAGCTGCCTTCTTTTGCTTACTGATTGCCTTGCTTTGACTGTTCTGGTCACATATCTGTGTTATGAGTTCTCATTACCAACCTTGACAGTCTCACGTGACAAAGTTTACCAAATTGCGTGAGTTCCAACTGTTGGAGACAGGATTATTCTTCTTGATGTCCTGGAGTACCTTCCTCCTGGCTGAAGCATGGGGCTTCACAGGTAGGCCACCTTCTTACAGTGATTGACTTTGCCTGTTATTTTTTTCTGCAAGTAGATCAAACCTGCCACTGTTTGAAGACATTGGGTAGAGTTGGGGTTTGGGATTTATGCTGGTACTGTGGAGTGTAGAAAGGAAAAGGGGTTCCTCTCAGCAAAGTAAGTCACAGCTGGGCATTTTCAGCACTATGTTTAGAATTGAGCTATGTAACACAAGAGCCTCACTAGGAAGGTAGGCATCCTCCTTTGATGTGAACTTGCAACTTGTTGTCTTTGTAGGTGTGGTTGCAGTGTTGTTTTGTGGCATCACACAGGCCCATTACACGTACAATAATTTGTCCACGGAGTCTCAGCATAGAACTAAACAGGTAAGAGAAACTTTATAGCTTGTGAGTGAACTCTTCCTCCTCACGGTAGAGCAGAAATTTTCTTTTTTACCTAAAAAAAAACAACAACAACCTTGATCTGCTCAAAATGATGTCTTTTCAATTCTTTCTCCTTTGACTCCAGGAATAGGTGGACTTGGTGGGGTGGCAGGTGGCAGGTTTTAAGGTCAAGATAGGTCAGCAGACTAGCCAGGACCGTTGTTGTGCTTAGTCAATTAGCTTGCTTTCAGTGTTTTCCAAATCTAGTTTCCTTTAAGAAGAATGTTCTGGAAGCTCACTCAGATCTGACTAGAACTATAGGCATCTCATCTTATTGTGCTTCGCTATGCTGCACTTTACAGGTACTGAATTTTTATAAGACCCTCCATCAACCAAAAGATGACAACTCACTGAAGGCTCAGATGATAGTTAGCATTGTTTAGTAATAAAGTTTTTAATAAAGGATGTATGTTGTTTTTAGACATAATGCACACTTAACAGATGCACTGTAGTGTGAACATGACCACTATATGCACTGAAAACCTACAGTCAACGTGACCGGCAAAATGTAATGTTTGCTTTATTATAGTGGTCTCGGAACCATACCATGGTATCTCAGAGGTATGCCTGTCCTGCTGGGTGCTCCAGGCAAGATTAACTTCTGATAGGACTAGAACAACCACTGGTACATGCAGAGAACATTGGCGTCCTCCAGACTTCCTTCAGGCACTGAAGCTGCCGCCTCCAGGAATGCCAGCTGCATCAGTACTTGTGTTACACTTGTGCCAATGAGCAGTTGTTCAGACCTGGAGGAATCATAAAAGAAATACGCATATACCCTCTAACCAAATGAGACTTAGAGAACCGAGACATGGACACAATGTAATACTCTGAGATGGAAATGACCACAAACTTGATTATAATTATATTGAGAAATAGAAGCTTCAAGCTTCACCAACTGAATAGAACTCAGTGAGCTTAGCCCAGAAAGTACTTATGATAAGGCAAGAGCAAAGGTCCTTTGCTTTTTCTTCTCTCTCCTGGGTCACAAATGTCATGTGTGACCTGCCCTTTTTTCTGACTCCTCAGAAGATACTTATATTGGGATTATGGAGTTTTGTTACAAATCAATTCAGTGCAACATGTATAGAAAAGAACATCAGCAGCAGGTTGGCTGAACGTTTTTCAGGTTGAGGGTAGGAGAATAAGCAAAATGGGAAGAGTTTCTAGTCTTATTGGTGATAGGATACTTGTATAGATTAAAAAAACTTAGACTAGTAGAAATCATAGTCTGTGTGTTTCAGATTATATGTCTTACAAGAAGTTAGAGGAGAGGGGTCATGGTTGGTGTCTTGAGGAGTGGGAAAGCTATGATAGAGGAAATGTTGAATCTAGCCTAGTGGGAAGGATTCAGAGATGCCTTGGGGAAACCAAACCCCTAACAGCAGGACTAAAAATATAACTGACAGGCTAATGGAAGACAGTGAAATGTAGCGTAGAGGGTGGCAAACTGAGCCAGACCTTCTTGTGATGTTTGCCAGCTAAGGATGGCTTTTATATTTTCAAATCTTAGGAAAATAAAAAAATTCTTTTGCGACACAGGGCCGGTCTATGAATTTCAAATTTCCTTGTCCATCAGTAGAGTTTCATTGACGCACAGTCACACCCACATTGCAGAGCATTGCTCTAGTGCTACGTTTGCAGTTCTGAGTGGTTGTGACAGGGACCATGTGGCTCACAAACCCTCAGATGTTTAGTGTCTGGCCCATCACAGGTAGTTGCCTGTGGGGAGTCTGGAGTCACTGTGTTTCCAAATCTTGGCTCCGTTACTTGTTGGCTGTGTGAGTAAGGACAAATTGTGTAACTTCTCTGTGCTCAACTTTGTCATTTTTCAAATAAGAATAATAGTTCCTGCCTTACAGAGTTGTCATGAGACTTAAAATAGTGCATGTGGGATCCTTAGTGTGGTATGGGGCACATAGTGTAAAAACTGGGTAAAGTTTAGCTGTTATCATTAAACAAGTAAAATAGTATGTGGAATCATTTAAAGTAAATCACATGTATATACGTAAGTTGTTTTCACTTTTATCCCATATTTTGGTAATAAAGGAACCCCTGGTTAGAAAGATGAACCAGCTTGCCCAGAAGCACACAGTAATGGGAAAGACAGGATTCAGGCAAGGCATTTTGACTCCTGAGCATGTTGTAACTTAACTCCTGCCTTGTCTTGTGGGGCAGAAGGCTCCCGTTAAGGAACAATGGTAGATAAGCATGCTGGCCAGAGGACTGTGGGTTATGGAGGACCTTGCGTCCATCCATTCAGAGGCAGGTGCAGAGCACCAGTCCATAATGTGCAAGCCCTTCTTTCCTAAAGGCGGGCGGTGACTCACATAAGAAGTGAAGCCACACAGCAGTGTGAGAATGGTTGTGAAGCACTCTACACTGGGATAAGATCATTTGAACTGCATCTCATAAGCCCATAAAGAGGAGAATGTCCTAAAAATGCCATTTTCAGAGAGATTAATTGGGTGGGGTGTGAAAGATGGGGGTACCAGGGACACCAGCTAATGTCCTGTTGTAGCATTATGGGTGGGAAGGGGTGAGAGCAAGGCAATGACCCAGGTAATAAGTAACATTCAACATTCCAGAAGGAACATTGACATACTTTAGGGGATGAGGAGGATAAGAACAACTGAATAGAGGGATTGGAGGACAGCTGCTGGAAAATAGAAGGGACAACATTTCTGGCTTATTCTGTGAGACTGGGAATGTTATTTCGGCATTTGCTCCCCTCTGAAGCATATATTTTGGGGTAAATAAATGAACTTATGTATTTGAAGTGTATGTTTCATTATCTTGATAATACGTGTGTTTTCAAATGATGTAACTATTTGCTATTTGCTGAACTAACTAACCTTTTACAATTTTGTTTCAGTTGTTTGAGCTTCTCAATTTCTTGGCAGAGAATTTCATCTTTTCCTACATGGGACTGACACTCTTCACCTTCCAGAACCATGTTTTTAATCCTACGTTTGTCGTAGGAGCTTTTGTATCCTTTATTATGTGTCCTAGTTTGAAAGGTTTTTTAAATCAGGATTCACATGTATATTTTGCAGTTGTGGTTGTAAGAGTGTATTTATTCTAGTTTTGTTTTATGCTTATTGCACAAATAATGACAGAAAAAAGGATTCCTGTTATTCTGCCAACTCCCAAAACTAAAACTGACCACTAGTCCAGACTGGAGAAGAGTGCGCTATCTGTGTCACAGGGCAGTGGGATGATGATGGGGGGAGGAGTCACTGCTCTCTCCCTCCCCCCACCTATAATTAGGACTTAGGGATTCATTGAAAGGAGGAAGCTGAGTCCAGGAAAGAGCTTTCTGTAGTACCAGCCTCATAAGAAGGCAGCAGGAAATGGAATCCAAGGCATGTGGGGAGGGCTTGGCTTTCAGTGGGTGTAGGCTGTAGGCACAGCTCCACCATTGTCCCAGGAGAGCATATGGTGTGTGGCAATGTAGATATATTTGTAAAAAGGAAATTCTACCCATGACTTCTGGTTTTTATCTCAAGTAGGAAGTGATATTTGTTGAGTGAGATGACCTATCAGTTACCTGTTGGGTAAAAAAATGCCCCTAAAATTTGCAGCTAAAACAACAAACATGCATTATCTCATGCAACTACCTGGAGTGTCAAGAACCCAGGAACAACCTAGCTTGGTGGTTCTGCCTCTTCCAGGACCTTTAGGAGGTTGCAGTCACCTCTGAGAAGACTGACCTGGGGCTGGAGGACCCACCCCCAATTCACTTAAAAGGCTGCTGGTTGGAGGCTTCTGTTCTCCCTGTCGACCTCTTCCTGGGGCAGCTTACAGCATAGCTGCCCCCCGCCCCCACAGGTGGTAAACTCATAGAGCACCCAGGTAGAAGACAAGGTGCTTCCGTTGGTCACACCAGCCAACCCTGGTGCTCTGTGAGCAGGATCTACACAAGAGTTTGAACACTAGGAGGCAGGGGCCATTGGGAGCCATCTTAGAGGCTAGCTTGCACAGGCGATAGGAATTTGAGAAGATTTGGAAATAGTTGCTATAGAGAGTGGGAGAATGAGTTGACCAAAGGAGCAGTAGGGTTGCTGAGCAGTATTAGGGCACCCATTTGAGTTTGAGGTTTGGGTATTAACAGTAGAATCTGTCTGTTCTGCTGTATGACTTTGTCCCAGGGCACTTAACTTGTAAGATTTGAGAAAAGAGGTAGTTGAGTTCCTCCAGATTTGAGATTCTCTCAAGTGGGTGTGATGAAAACACAGAGGGGGTGAATGAATGTAGAGTACTGGAAAGAATGTTGCCAAGATGTGGCAGGGAAGGGGAAAAGGGCGAGGACTGTGGGAAAAGCAAAGGCATCTTGGGACAGGTAGAAGAATGCTCCAGGTGGGGGAGAGAAACACAAAACATGGAAGTAAAGACTGGTCAGAGAGAAGATGTGTAAATCAGTGATTTTTTCCAAAGAAGTACGCTTTAAAAATTGCCTCAAATGTCAGTTCTACCAAAGAGATCAGCAGAAATATTTTTTTAATTACAATCCTAAGGATCTCTGTCAGATGGTGTGGTGTTACTGAAATGCCATTCTGCCGTCTCAGTCTTCTGGGAATGAACTTCATTAATAAGTGAGCAAACTCCTGTGACATTGGTAACTTCATACTCTGCTAGTCTGAAGAGAAGTTTTCGAGCAGTCGATGGCTTAACCACTGTGCTTATCTGGAAACAAAGGCTAAGTGTTTCCTCTGGGTATTTGAGTCTGGTAGGAATTGAAGTTCCTCAAGACATGAAACCCTACCATGAAAATTGACTCTTAACACAGGCAAGTTCCTGCACTGGCCAATGCTAGTTGAAACACAGCTTTGCCTTCATGTGACAAAGAATGAAACAAAACAGATTTGAACAAGATTGAATTTTCCTTCTTGTGTGAAAGTTGAAACTGTCATGGCAGTTCCGCACCACAAAGTCATCCAAGCCTCAAGCAGCCTTCTTGCTCATCCCTAGGGAGTTGCCCTTGTTCTTAGGAGCCAGGGTGACTTACCCCTGTATCTGTCATTTCCCTTACGGGTAGAATCCAGAATATGCCTGTGTCAATTCCACTTACCATCCGTTGGTTACACCTGCCTGAAAGGGAGACTGGAGAATATATTCTTTATCTAGGTGGGTATATGCCCAGTTGAAAATCAGAGGTGAGAAGGAAAGGTGTCTGCCAGGGGGCGGGGGAGGAAGGGAAAAACAGATACTGTGGATATTCAGTGGTCACGGCCACATTGACCCACATGTTTGTAATTGATTTCTTCTTTCAAGGGATCACTATTTACAGAAAAATTGTGATGATAATAAAGGTCTTATACCCCTATCATTACCATCTTAGATTAGCATGACACGTTTGTCACAGCTCAAATATGAATTCATTATTAACTGAAAATCATACTTTAGTCATATTGTGGCATTTTATCCTAATTTCGATTTTCTGGTTCAGGATACAGCATTTCACTTTGTTGTGAGGTTTCAGCTGCCGATGACTGTTATCAGGCATTCCTTGTATTGTATGACCTTGACAGTTTCGGGGGGTACTGGCCAGGTGTTTTGCTAAATGTCCCACAGTCTTCTGTTCTCCCCATGACTAGGATGGGGTTGTGCATTCTTTGGGAGAAAGGCCCCACAAGTTAAGTGTCATTCTCACATCACACAAAGGGTACATTTTTTTTAAAGGCTACATTCATAATGTGTGCATGTCGGTGTTAGTCTTAATCACTTGGCTGGGATAGTGTTTGTCAGGTTGCTTCACTGTAAAGTTGCTCACCATGGTCCACACTTAGGGAGTGGAGTTAAGTTCTGCCTCTTCAAGGACAGAGTTTCTAGAAAATCATTTGGAATTCTTTGCAAGGGAGATTTATCCCATTTTATCATTTATTCCATCATTTATATCAGTATGGACCACTGTATTTTATATTTTGGGTCATAATGTAGTAGTATTCTTTATTGTGTTGCTCAAAATGTTCCAGTTTTGGCCACTGCCTGTTCTTTCTGTGGGCTCCTGTGTCCTGTGACATACCTGTTGTATGTGGTATTGAAGGAAAAAAAAACATTTTTTGGTATACTTCCTTAATTTCCAAAACTGCAACTTGCCTCAGGCCCAATTTGCATATTTCCTGTCCCAGCCTTGTTATCAACCATTTCTCCAAAGAACCACTTCCTTTTACTGGGACATTTTGTTAAAAACCAAGATCTGGGCTCTAGGTATACTCATTGTTTCTGGGATGTCCTGGCTTCTAGGCATCTCAGCTGACTGATGGATTTTCTCTTGTCTATGCATACAGTAACAGTATTTAGATATGTCAACATCTTTGTTTCTGTTAAGCCAAGTATGAGTTCATACCAGTGTCTCCTGCTCCAGTCTACCCACATGGATCATTCTGTGGATCTCCACCCTTGCTGATCTGTAAACTCCTGATCCAACAGCGAAAAGCCATCCATTTACTTAATTGTTCAGTTCCAGCAAACATAGCAGTTTCAAAATTGTTGACAAGTACTCCAACGAGAAACAGCTTTATCAACAAACACATAATGCTTATGTGCCATTCTTTTTGCCTTTGGTCTCACAAACTATCCATCTTCAAGGTTACTCAGGTCAGCAATGTTTTCCCCCACCTTATTTTTGTCTTAAACTTTAGACTTTTCTTTATGGTCATTTCAGAAAATGGGGTTGAGACTATATTATGATCCATAAAATAAAAATTGGAATTGTAAAATAGTTGGTTGTGTAGACAACAAACTTGAGGAAAAAAAGGCACTAAGTGTGTTTTCTAGTTAAAACCATTCTGAATTCCCATTAAGCCTTCCTTTTGAAACAGGATAGCAATATAAATTCAAAGGAACACATGAGGCTGGCAGGGATTTCAGTGGTTTGTGGTGTTTGAACTGCTCTTTCTTTTGTCTTAAGGAAGCAAGGCAAGTTTAGCCATCTTACTCTTTCTCCTACCAACATTTGCAATTAAGAGGAATTAGTTTATTATATTAATCATCTTAAGACCCTACCAAACAAGCTCTACTTTTAAATATGCTTTGGTACATCTAATAAATTTTCTATGTGTTAGAACTTCGGTGTCCAATTTAGTAACACCTGACCATATACTTCATAATATGAATTAAAATTGAACTAAGTGAAATTAATATTTCAGTACCTCAGCCACACTAACCATATTTCAGGTACTTACCATGTTTGACAGTTGCAGATATAAAACATTTCTGTTGTTGGAGAAGTTCCCATTGTACAGCACTGCGTTAGCAGACTTGAAAGACTATACATGTTAAGAACTGAGCTTCCCCAAGACAGCCTTTTACCATCCTGAATGTGTACTCTCCATGTTAATAATAAAAAGCAACTGTCCTTAACTTATGAACAGGTTGCTATTTTCTTGGGAAGAGCTGCCAATATTTACCCTTTGTCCCTTTTACTCAATTTGGGGAGAAGAAGTAAGATTGGATCAAATTTTCAGCATATGATGATGTTTGCTGGTAAGTTGTAATTTTCCCTCTTTTTGTTCACTCCACAAAATCATTCACAACATACATGTCAGCTGGATCTCAAATGGGAATGATACATTGGTAACAAGACTTACTTCAACATTGAAGTTACAACCGCCAATAGAAAATTATTTTTATAGTATCTTATTCCCTTCTATGAGTTTTTTCATGTTCTGCTTCCAAATCTCAGTGCAGACATAATCATACAAGTAGGGAAGATAAAGATTGATGCATTTTTTGCACAGAACCCTGTATGTCCATGTTAGTGGAAATTCTATTCAAATTGCTCAAACCTGGAAACAACATAACTGTGTGTCTTCCAGTCGGTGAACAAATAAACAGACTGTGGTACATCCATGCCCTGGTGGATTAGCCCGAGAAAGAATAAGCTCTTGGGACACACAATAACATGGATGCAGAGACATAGCATGCTGAAAGAAACCAGTCTTAAAAGCTTGCTTGTTACATGATTCCATTCATATGGAATCAAAATAAGAAAAAACAACAGAAACATAACAATGAGCTGATCGGTTGTTGCAGGAGGCTGGTGAAATGGTAGAGAGGTTGGGCTAAAAAGAGGTAGGTAGCACAAAGGAATTGGGGTCGGATGGTGATGAAACCATCAGTGTCTGGTTGCCTTGGTGGTAACACTATGCATTTGTCAGAGCTCATAGAACCCTACACCATAAAGATTAAATGTGACATAAATTGGAAAATAAAGTTCAAAAAATTGTTAGATCAACGCCTGTTAGTACTTAATCTACTGGTTCCCTGCTGTATATACATATGTGGATTGATATGTGGGTCTGTTCACGTGGTTCTGAGTTCTTGGCGTGCACCCTACTTTTCTAAATTCACTTGCACTGGTAACGGCTTCTTGAACTCCCTTTTCCTTTCCCTCACAGGCCTTCGTGGCGCCATGGCCTTTGCTTTGGCCATTCGTGACACTGCCACTTACGCGCGGCAAATGATGTTCAGCACCACACTCCTGATTGTGTTTTTCACTGTGTGGGTATTTGGTGGTGGCACCACTGCCATGCTGTCGTGCTTACATATAAGGTAAGTAGTGACTAGAGACCTAGTGTTAAATTGTAATTTGGGTTATTTTTCTTTTAATCAGAAGAAAATTTTAAGCTTTGATCAATCGTCTATGATGTCTCTTTTCTTCATTGTCAAAAATATGGAATACAGAAAAAAATGGAAAATATGCAAAAGAAAAGTAAGAATTTTTGGTAACACCATGAGGGGTGCCTTTCTGGAATGCTTGCTGTGCATTGTGTGTATTTTTGATTAAAAGGGGCAAGGTTGCAGGTACTCCTACATGCTGATTTTTAGGTGTCATATGGTATGGACATTTATGGTAGAAGTGTGTTTACATCATTATTGTAACGGCTGCATGGATTATGATTTATTTAACCAAATCCCTGTTACTGGGCTTTTGTGTTGTTTCTAGGGTTTTGCTGTTACTCTCAGCGTTTGAGGATTTTGCTGTGACCGTGACCATTAACATGAAAATCTGTAAACGTACACATCACTGTGCTCTTGTCATATCATCTATCATCTCCTTAGGACACATTCCTAGAAGCAAATTGCTTGGTCAAAGGATATACACATATATCTAAGGCTGTAGATTCATATCATGAAATCAGATTGAGAAATTTTCTCCTGTCTGCAACATATGAGATGGTCCATTTTACTTCCCTAATTATACTATATTTTATCATATTGCTCATCATTATGACCTGCGCCGTTTCTAACCTGGCTGTCCAGGGCTGAGATCGTGAGGTCTTCATCTTAAATGCATACTAGTTAACGTATTCCATTGGAAAGTACCCTTGTAGGTCAATGATGCTGCAGTTACAGCAGTTTCTGCTATAACTTTAAGTTACATAGACCTTAAGTGCTGCTGGGCTTCCAAAATTTCCAGAATGTGTAGTGTTCATTAGAGAAAACAGTATTTCACATTTTATAGAATCTGTTATCCATTGTTTCTTTCTATTATACCTTTCTTTCAGCATTCTAAATACCAGTCAGACCTACATCACATTCTGAATGTTATGATTGTCTTTATCTCTGCCATTTGATTCCCTTTCTTACAATTTCTATGCTGTTCTATATATTTAATAGAAAATACAGTTGATGGTCTCATAACCCTGATTATTCTTTCAAGGAGGATCTGGCATTTGTTGAGCACCTACTGTGTGCTGGGCATTGTGCTAAGTGAATTTTACTTATTTAATCACAGTATCATTTTACAAGGGAGGAAATAGAGGCTTAAAAAGTTTCTAGATTGTTCAGTAATACAAAGAATGAAATGGTGGATATAGGAACCTCCTTTCTCGTTTAATTTCTTCTAGATCTTGTTGCATCACAAAATGAGAGTGGTAGCTTAAATTTGGGAAAGTTTAAGCTCCTTTTTCAAGAACTAACTAAATGAAGACTACCTTACTCTTCTGAGAACAAAATTAAATGTAAACTAGTTTAGAAAAAAATAATATTCTTCAATGGAGTACCAGTGCTTAAATAATTGCCCACCACACAAACCAAACAAAATGCCTGCCTTTCCCTCCCCAACCCCCTCTAAAAAAAATCTCACAAAGACCCACTGCTTACTTAAAGTCCAATCCACCTCACAGCCCAGCAAGCTCTTTGGCCCCACCTTGCCTGTCCTGTTGGCATTTAATTCTATATGTTGCCTTACAGTCTTTGACGAATTTTTGTTGTTTAGTTTTTTGGTTTTTTTTTTTTTTGGCCTCTTTGTAAACAGAGACTTGCTTTTATATTTCTTTTCCCTATTCCCCCCCCCCCAAATTTGTCTATTATAGTTTTGAGGATGCAGGTTAAGTCCTTAAGATTCATGCAGACTTAGACTCAACTTTGACTTCTTGCTCTTTCGTGTACTAATTTTGTGATCTTGGGCAAAGTTCTGAAACCTTTTAAGCCTCAAGTTCCTCATTTGTAGTAGTAGTAATTGTGTGTGTATGTGTGATTGTATGTGTGTGCATGAGAGAGTGAGAGCATCTACCTCCACAGGTTGTTGTAAGGATTCAGTGAGCTAATGTCTGCAGAGCTCTCAGCACAGCGTTTTCCATGTGCCTTCTATTTATTCATTTAGTCAATACTGACCTAGTGCTGACCAAGTGCCAGGTGGTATTTTAAGCTCTAACTTATTGATTCTCAACTGGGGTGATTTTGCCCCTTCCCCGAGGAACATTTGGCAATGTCTGGAGGCAATTTTGATTGTCACAATCAAAGAAGGGGGCTGCGACTAGCCTCTGGTTGGTGGAGGCCTAGGATACTGCTAACAACCTCTAATGCACAGAGCAGCCCCTACAAACAAAGAATGATCCCGGCCAAAAGTAATGCTGAAGTATAGACAGCCTGCATTAGAGGTGCCTGGTGGTAGTAACATGATCGAAAAGGCCCCTCGTTTCATAAATCTCTATAGCAATGATAGGAGACACACAACAGACATATATATATAAAATAAAGAAACAAATGTAGGTGACAATTTTTTTAGATGACAATTATAGGTAGCATTACTTGCTATGATGACACCAACAACATAACAGCCCCAGTTAGTGACTGAGGCCAGGGTGTATTTTATATGCAGGAGCCAGTAAAGTTCTCTCAAAAGTTACAGTTGATCTCAGTCTACCTGAATGACAAGATATTACCAGTTAAACAGAGGAACGATTCAGGTAGAGGGACAAGCAAGTGCAAAGGCCCTGAGGCAGAAACACACTTGGCATGTTTAATGACTGAAAAAAGGGCCCATATATATAGTTGAAATATAGTGATGGAAGTACAGGCAAAAAATAAGATGGGCAAGATCCTGTAAAGGGCCAGATAGTAACTTAGACTTTGCAGGCCATATGGTCTCTGTCTCACATACTCTAGTATGAAAGCGGCTAACCACAAACAGTAAGTAAATCAGTGATGGGGCTGTGTTCCAGCAATACTTTATTCACAAAAACAGGAGGTACATTGAGTGGCCCTCTGTGGAAGCCATATTTTGTGGTACCCCACTTTTCAGGTCTCATAAAATTCAGTAAGGAGTTTGAATTTTAAGATTCGATTGGAAGTCACGCAGGATTGTAAAGCAAGGGAGTGATCTATTTTATAGCGTGAAAGGATTAATCCAGGTGTGGTGTGGACAACCGATCCTCCGTAAGTTAGCAGCAGCCAGCTAACTCTTCCTGCGCCCTTTTACCTAGTGTGTGGCAGTCACATTTGGCTCCCTTTTGTTTACCTCACACACTTTGTACTTCTCCATCTCCGAGCCTTTGCTCATACTGTATCCCTGGCCTGCAATTCTCTTTCCCTCCCAGGAAATGACACAACTCAGATGCTTCCTCCTTCTGGCCTCTTCTCGTCTGTTAGAACCACTCATCCATTTGCTTCACGCAAATATCTTTGTCACAGCACTTGTTTCAATCAGCCTTGTAATAAATACTGCTCTAAGAGCTACCATTTGGTCACGGTTAATGATGTCATACGCTTTTAAATCTCCAAGGATATTTTCTCCTTTAATCCTTGCAGCAACTCTGTGTGGTAGATATGAACCCTTTTTCCAAATAATAAAATGACGGTTCATCGGACTGCCTAACTTGACTGAGTTCACAACTGGGAAGGAGCTGAGGTCAGATTGGAACCCAGCTCTGCCTGCTTGCCAGGTGCTTGGGGATTGTGCTGTAGTTGTGTCTGTCTCCCCCACTAGTCTGTGAGCTCCTGGAGGGCAGGGCCCATGTCTAATTCATGTCTATGCCCTGTGCCTAGCGCAGTGCCTGGCGGATAATAAGTGTTCTGTAAATGCTCACAGTTTCCCATAATGTTCTGCGTATTACAGATCTGCTCTTTCCAAGACCACTAGGTGTCACTTTAGATGCACAAATGTGGTTCAAGTTTAATGTGGCTGAGACGTTAAGTAGCTTCTGGCCATTTTAACAAAGAAGAACTGAGCCTTTCTTTGAGTTATGAATCAGTCATGACCACCATCTGTTTTTAAGTGCTTGTCTGTGATTCGTTTGCCTTCCAGATGAGGTCATGCAACATTTTCCTCCCTTTGGTGTTATTCGTATTCTGGGCTGCTACTGCTACAGCTTCTCACACTGCTGTTTTTTCTGTATTGTCTGTAGTAGTGACCTTAATCGATAAACATTTGAGCACCTATTGTGTGTCAGGTACTGTGCTAGACTCTGGGGATACAGAGATGAATTGAGACATGGCCTTTATCCTCAAGGAGCTCACAGTCTATTTGGGGAGACTGACAGGTAAATAACTAACTCTACTGTACTAAGTATTATATTAGAGGAATGTAGAACATGCTGTCAGAACACAGAAAAGTTGATTGTGTTTGAAAGGGGTCCTAAAATTGTTCATTTGAAACTCAAAAAAAGGAGTAGGAAAAATGAGGGACCCTGCGTTTCAGATAGAGGGAACCGCATGGACGAAACCTTGGAAAATGGGGAGAGAACAGGGATTTGGGGAGAAGTTGTGGGGTATGGATACTATAGGATGTGGAGGAGAGAATGATGGGAAATAAGGGTGAGAACGTAAGTTGGTAAGGTCTCCCAAGTACTAACCAGGCCCAACCCTGCTTAGCTTCCGAGATCAGATGAGATCGGGTGCGTTCAGGGTGGTGTGGCCGTAGACTGAAGGTAAGTTGGAATGATGGGAAGCGCTAGTTTGTGGAGAGTCTTGAATGTCATACAAGGGCGTTAGACTTGATCCTGGGTTGTAAGCTGCTGCCTGAGTCTCTTGTCGGGGGAGTAACCCTTTGATCTGCATGGTTTGGACAGCTAACATTAGGGGGAAGCCTGGCAGCTGGAGAGCCTTCCAGCCTTTTGCCACAGACTCCACAAGTCAGTAGGAGGCCTAAGCATGGGCAACTGGTTTATGAAGTAGAGAAAATATGAGAGAAGCTTTAGCGAACAGAGCTGGTGAGTGCTCATGTGCAAAAGCGCGAGGCATCAAAGAGAACTTGTTCACAGTGAAGCTGCTTCCTGGGAGACAGAAACCATGACTGTTAAGCAGATAGAAAGGGAATGAGGAAGTGACTGATGTCTGTCCAGTAGCCTATGAAAAAGCCAGCAATTGGCCCTCTCTTGGGTGTCCTAACAGACCAGCAGCTCCCTTCTAGAATCACCCCATGTCAGCCTGGTTTGTGTGATTGCCCAGTGGATCTTATGGGCAACTGTTGCAGCTTGCTTCCCCTCCTTGTTCTTATAGTGAACTTCTACTAATGAGAAGAGAAGGTCAATTTTTCTTTTTGAAACTGGTAAGCAAGATGGCAGGGAGAGGATCATTAGTAGGCCCTGCTCACTGTAGGCTCCAGGCTGTTGCTGAGGGAAGTGGCAGGAGCCAGAAGTCTACACCAGCAACCCTAGAGAAGCAAGAAACTGCCACCCAGTCTGTAGCTTCTTACGTGGAGCAAAGTTGTTTGCTGATAATGTACATATGTGAAGACTGTGTTTTGGCTTCAAGATCTCACTTGCCTTTTGTGTTTCTCCTTTAGGGTCGGTGTTGATTCAGACCAGGAACATTTGGTAAATATGCACTTGTGTTGTCTCTGGCATTTCTGTCCAATATGCAGTCATTTGGGGGAAAAGCAGTCTACGTTGTCCATGCCTCTTATATTTAGATCCGGTCCTGTTTACATCAACTGTTAAACTGACATCATTCCTGGCTTTTCTCACTGCTCAGTAGAGATGAAACCAAGCTGGAGATGGCATGTGGTTATCAGGGGTGATGGTGCTCCTGTCCGTGGGCCAAGCTGGGCTTTGGCTGCAGAGTACAGCACTCTCTCAAGCACCCGTGGGTTTTCAAGTGACATCCTGGCACAGGGAGCCTTTTTCCACTTGGGTTTGCGTATGAAGCCTTGTCTCTGATGTAAGCCCCACTCCAGCTGGTCTTCCTGTGTAACTATCAAATTGGATGACCAGCAGCTGCCCTTGAGAACTGCCTGAAAACTTTAGAATCTTCTAGATTCTTCAAGCTGCCTTCTCTGCCTGTTCGGGAGAATGCACTTTCTTCCAGGTGTCACTGTCTGGGTTGTTCCTCAGAACCTGAGCCTGCTAGAATGAGCGCAGTGTAACCCGGTGCCTCTCTTAAACTGGCTGCTCCTCTCTGGTATTTCCCATCTGATTTTTAGTGACATCTGAGCATCACTAGATGGGAAATCACAGAAATTAGATTTTTGAAGATAGGCAACATTTCTTTCAAACCGCAATTCTTTTGCTTGTCTGAAACCAGCACTGCTCTATTTGTCTTTAGGGTGCGGTTTAAAACCATTTATCAGATTCATTTCCTAAATGCTAGTTTTGCTAGCTGTTGAATGATGAGGGTGTATGTGATACAGTAAGTACTTGCTGCTTTTGTGGTCAGAGCCTTAAAGTATAATTCCATGGACTTGAAATACTTATCCATACTAGACTGGGTTATTCCCCACAATGCCAAGCTGCAGGGATTGTTTTTAAGGGGAAATAGATCCTCAAGGCCTCCACCCCAGTGTCCAAATAAGAATAAAGTCATCATACAGCTGACCAGACAGATGTTTGGTCTCCATCCGCCTGAATAGATTGTCACCTTCGTCACAGAGGAGAAATGGAGATGGAGTGACAGGGAGAGACACAGATAGGCGAGTCCCAGTCGTTGATAAACAGAAAAAACATAGACCTACTTGCCGGTGTTCCAGAACACTGTAACAACTTTGAAAATGCAAGTTATTTGGGGGACTGTGATGATGCCCAAAATGACATTCATGTGATTTCTACTTCAGGGACCATTCATATCATGGGTATTAACTCCAGTTTGGGAGGGGGGATTGTATCACATTGATTTTTTTTAATCAGTAGACTCATAAATGTGTAAATGTGTAAGCAGACTGAATGATTGGAGTGTTCAGAAAGACAATGTCTTATTCCAAAGCTGCAGCATATAAGCTACTAAATTTCTAATGTGACCCATTTTGAAAAGTGGTAGGATACTTTTCTGATCATACAGAGAAATGACTCATAGTAAATGTGTCTTATCTTGGTGTAAATTTTTGATTTACTTATCTGTTTGCAGGGTATTCCTGAAAATGAGAGAAGAACTACCAAAGCAGAGAGTGCCTGGCTTTTCCGGATATGGTACAACTTCGATCATAAGTATCCTTAATTAAGGAAAAAGTGATAATATGCACAGACAATTACAGTTTAATGGCACAACTGGTTGGACCATTCCCTTCCTGGGGTGGGATATAAAACCTAACTCTGGGCTTTCCTCTCCCCTTCAGTGCAGTGGAGAAGGTTATTAAAGGAAACCCACATAAATGGAGTCCACTGAAAACCCACAAATCCATTAGGGTCTGGTTATTGCAAAATTTGGTTGCATGAAGTGATTCAGGACCCCTCAGGATAGATTTCCTTCGATGTGTCAGTTTATTTCTGGAACAGATTTTAATATATGTATTGTCCTTTGACTAATATATTTAGTGAATCCTGCAAGAGGTAGTTGTTTCCTGTCCCCGTACTTGCTTGGGTCAAAGAGGAAAGGCTCCCTTAGGAAACAGTGTGAGAATAAAAATGTTATAGGCCACAGGCATCTTAATTACCATCAGTAGTCAGTGGCAGGCTTTTTTTTCTCTGACCTTTGCAGAGTCTGGGAGATTCTTCTTTCCATTCAGAATGCCAGTGTTTTGTTCTTTACCAGATTTCTTTCATGTCTTTGTTGTGACAATCTTCATAGCTCTTCTCTTGGTGGTGGTATATCCTGTGACCTGTTTAAATCATGCTTTAAAAAAACATCTTTCACTCACTCTTTATTAACTTAAATTTCTTATTTGCAAATTTAACTAGAAAAGAAGGGATCATGGAGTTCTTTCAAGCTGAGACTTATCAGTTAAATGGATCACAACCGGCTTTATGCTGCACTGAAGCAAATCTGAGATAACCATGTAAGCAACCTTTCCTTGCTTTCAGCTTTCCCATCAGAATGTTGTATAGTAAGAAAGATGCACTGCACAGTCATCAGAAGCAGCTATGGTCTTTGTTTTGTTAGGTAGATTTTCACATGTACATTTTATAAGTACTTCAAAATTGAATTGCTATATGGGAACAAGAAAGCATTCATTTTTATGGTATTAAGAGAGAAAGAAATCCTGGCTTCTCAAAATTGTTCAATGATTATGTCATTACTGTTGGCTCCATTATTAGCATTTTCAGCATAAGCCACTTCCATATCTCTTGGGATTTTTTTATCCCACTAACTTAACAAATGTTTTAGTGATGCCTGTGTAAGATGTTTTGTGCTTTTTCTATATAACATACAAAACAGATGATCCTGATGTACAGAAAGAATAGCTTTTTTTATTATTATTAATAGAAGTAAATGGCAAGACGTGTTTGACTCAATACTACCCTATTGAGTACTGCTAGTCTGCAACTTGGTTATTTTAGTACCTAGTGCCCTAGTAGAATTAATCTTCATCATTCTAGGTAGCAATTCCTTTGTGTAACCAGATTGTTTTCTATTGTTGAGATGTAATTTAAACATATTATGCAAATCTTAAGTGTATAGTTTAATGAGTATTAATCTATGTATATTCCTGTGTGCCTGAGACCTATTTAAAGATATATAGGACATTTCTGGAAACCCAAAAGGTGTCCTGTGTTTCCTTGCAGTCACCTTCCCCATTCTCTCAAAAATGGGTTAGCCCCTGTTTTAATTTCTATCAGTATGAATTTGTTTCCCCTGTTTTTGATATTCATATAGATCTAATCATACATTGTTTTTTTGAGTCTTGCTGCTTTCACTCAACACTAAAATTTATCCTTATCATTATGCTTTATTTTCACTGCTGTATAGTGTTCCATAGCTCTAATACTGCTGCATATCACTTAATGACGTTTTGATCCATCAGTAGGCTACCCCAGATCGCTTGGCTCTATAGTAGACCATACCATCTAGGTTTGTGTAAGCACGCTCTATAACATTCATACAGTGACAATGCCTAACTATGTATTTCTCAGATCATATCCCTATTGTTACATGAGGTGTTTTTTGTTGTTGTTGTTGTTACTGTCATTTTTTAACTAGTCTGCTGTGTCTAAGCATTTAGGTTGTTTCCATCTTTTGGTTATTACAAATAATACTAGACATTCATGTATCCATCTTTTGGTGTACATAAGCATTCTCTTTTTTTTTTTTTTTTTTTTTTTTTTTTTGTGAGACTAGGTCTCACTATTTTTGCCCATGGAATCGCAGGCTCTTGTTGCCCGGGGTACCACAGACTCAAGCAGTCCCCAGCCTCAGCTTCTCAGGTAGCTGGGATTACAGGCGCGCGCGCGCTACCATGCCCAGCTATTTTTTTGGAACTAGGTCTCGCTACGGGCCCCAGGCGGGACTCGAACCGTGATCCCTAGCCCCGGCCGCTTCATAGGCTGAAGCTTACAGGCACGAGCCACCATGCCCGGCCTACATAAGCATTCTCTTGTGTGTATACTTAGAAGTAAAATTTAAGATAAGTGTACATTTAGCTTTAATAGATATTACCAGACAGTTTTCCAGAGTGGTAGTATCATTCACTCCTTCAACAGCAAAATCAGGAAGTTCCAGTTCTTCCACGTCTCTACCCAAAGCTTGGTATTTGCCAACCTTTTAAATTTTAGCCATTTCAATAGGTGTGTTATAATGCCTCTTGTGGGTTAACTTTGTGATGATCATATTGACCATACTTTCATATGCTTTTTGGAAATTTGGATATCCTCATCTATAAAGTGTCTCTAATTCTGTTTCTCATTTTTTAATTGAGTTGTCTTACCTTTCCGTACTGATTTGAAGTTCTGTCTATATTCCTGAATTAGGCTCTTTGTTGGTTATATGCATTGTGAATATCTTCTCCCCAGCTGTAACTCATCTTTTCATTTTCTTAATCTGAAATTTTGAGAAGCAGAATTTTTCTTTTTAATGATGTTTACTTCATTAATCTTTTTGTTTATGGTGTTTTGTGTCTTACAAAATTTTTTTGTGTCTCACAGTTATGATATTTCCTATATTGTCCTCTAAACATGATTTTTTTAGCTGTCACATTTACATTATTGATCATCACAAATTAATCTGTGTGTGTAGCATAGACTATGGAATCAAACCAATCTGAGTTTGAGTATTGGTTCTTCATTTATTTGTGTGTCCGGAGGCTGGTGATTGGCCTCTCCTAGCTTCAGGTTCCATGTCTGTGAATAGCAATAATCATCTCCCTTCAGAGATGAGGTAACATCTGTGTACACCCTGTGCTATCTCTGATGAGGTTGTGTTCACACCACTGTGAGGGCAGTCATTGTCAGAGCTTTGTATTTTTGAAAAAGGGAACGTAGCTCTTCTTTAACCAGCACAGTTATCTGAAGCCTCTGCTGACACACAGTGGGCCTCCACTCACGACAACGCTCCCTGCCTGCTGTGGACCCATCGCCAGATGCCTGACCAGTCCTCAGGCCTACGAGGTAAGTTGGTGTGATCCAAAACCCAAGTTCTGCATTAAGTTAAATGTATCTGTTCTGAGGTGGGTTACTGTTTTGTTTGCTTTGCCTTGCTTCACTTGTAAGGTATAAAATCCATAACAATATAAGCTAATTTTGCTCAGCCAGAAAAAAAAAAATACTGGGATCTATATAATTCTTAACCTATAACAGGTCTAGAAGGAACAAGGGTCATAGAGATAGTAGTGGTGGAGCATTATATAGGTTTCAGTTATTTAGCCCTTCAAGTCAACATCTCTATATACTGCACAAGGACTTGCCACACACGTGCATTTTTTATTTACCCAGATGGTGCTATCTCTTCTTGACTTGTTTCCCTGTTGTGGAACCTTTGTTTCATTACAGTCTTTTGGCCATAGCATCTCTATTAGATCCAAAGCTTATCCAGCTGGGAGGCAAATGTGCAGTGAGGCACTATCAGTACAAAAGTAAAAGCTTCCTATATGCAAATCCATTTGGTGATCAATTGAACTTAATTCAGTAAATACTTTGTGTGTGTCCAGACTGTTAGGTAGTTGGACAGTAGTGTCGAAGAGACTTTTTTCTGCTAGGGGGAGGCGTGTGGGACAGACCAGTACCTCTGTGGTTATGATACTGGGCAAGTGCCAGTAAGGCGAGCGTCAGGCTTAAGATTCAAAGAGGGGACACAGGAGGGGCACTCAGCTGACCCGAACCAGCCAGGTGTCTTGGAGAAAGTGTCTTTGAAATTGAGGCCACAGCAATAAGCAGGCACTTGTCCCACAAAGGAAGGCAGAGGGCACAGAAGAGAAAACGCAGAGATTTGGGCGACTGTCAGCACTGCTATGGGACTGGCACTCAAAGGGCTGCCGGGGAGGGAGAAGCAGAGGTGAAGGGCCCGAGTCTCAGTGCCCTGGAGCCAAGAAGGGGATTTGGGGCTTTATCTTGAGGCTGAGCCGGAAAGGTTTTAAATAGAGGCTCCTTGAAGTATCTCCTGTTGGAAATGTTTCTTGAATTTCTTTAATTTTTTTGTTTGTTTGTTTCTTGACTTTCTTAAAACTTGTTGTATTTGTCTTTAGAACCAGGAGCAATTGAAAGATGATGACTCGGATCTCATTCTCAATGATGGCGATATTAGCTTGACATACGGGGATTCCACTGTGAATACTGAGTCAGCAGCATCCGGTGTCCCTAGGAGATTTATGGGGAACAGTTCTGAAGATGCTTTGGATCGGGAGCTGGCATTTGGGGACCATGAGCTGGTCATTCGGGGGACACGCCTGGTTCTTCCTATGGATGATTCTGAACCCCCATTAAATTTGTTAGATAATACGAGACACAGTCCAGCCTAAGCTTCTTAAAACCCACTTAGTGATTTGTAAAATTTGCACATGTGATTGTGAAGAAATCCGTACTACCTAAAAAGCCCCAGTGCATGTCTCTGAATGTGTAAGCTATATAACTGCTGTTTATATGGCATCGAGAGAATATAAATATCCTGTACAAGGCAGATTGTGAATCAACTATCCTTTTCTGTTTCCTTGGCTGCACTTTGTAGACTGGGTCTGTTTTTAGAAAGTTCTTTTCACAGTGATGTTGTGTGTTCTGTTAGCTTTCAGTCTCAGTTTAAGTAGAAAAAAAAACTCACAAACTTACTCTTTCATATATTTACCTGACACTTAACCAGAGTACCAAGTTCTTGTGATGTGACTGAATTTTGTCTCGTGGGAGGAGAGGGAGAGGAAGGAGGGAGTGTTCTTTCTGGGGGAGCCCAGGGAGGAGAGGTTCCTGGTGAGAAACTTGGCCTGGCTGCTGCTGCCTTGGTCATGACTCTTTTCTTTCCCTTTTCTCTGGTGACCTGTTGTGGTGCATTGGGATCTCGATCCATTCAGGTTGGGGAGTGAAGCACAGGGGTCTTTCCCCCCGCTTACCATGAACAAACAGATTCCTTCATGCTGCTGTTCGGGAAAGAAGACTGCAGAAGATGCCAAGACTCGGAGCTGCCTCCAGCGAGCTTCGCCAAAGTACTGGTGTCCAGAATTCAGGACACAATTCCATGGAGGGGCTGAGGTGGATGGCAGGAGGGGAGGCGAGAGAACAGTGATTTCGGAGCTCTCTCTTCCCAGCTTTGTAAATATTCTAGAGCAGATAAATTTGAATATGAGATGCAATTGCTGCTTACTTTTTGATTATATACTTTATCTGTACAGCAAGCTTTGTGGTCAGAAGTTTTTATATCAATTTAAATCGCTGCTCTTTAGCAGCCAAACAGGAGCAAAATGTAAAATTTTTGAACTTACTGTGTCTAATTGTCATTTGTTAGTCCTAGTTGATGTTAAAACTTAATTATGAATCTGTGGTCGTTCCAGACTGCACCAAAGTCAGTTGTAAGAGGTCCTCTGCCCTGGAGCGCTTACTGTGAGGGCACTGGCTTTCTTGTGTGCCCGGTGTAGCTGTCTTCATTTTAATCATGATACCCTTTTAATATTCAATACCTGCGCTGCCGTGTGTTCTTTTTTAATTATGGTTTTTAAGAAAGAGTACATAATGATTTCCCATTTCATATTCAGGGTATGAAAGTGGATTCTACTTTGTATTGCTGAAAATACCCAAAGGTGCATTGACCGCTCGGAAGGGGGACACACATTGTTGTTGATTCTGACCTGTTAATGTCTCAGAAGAAAAATACAAACTTTTGTGAGTGCCCCCCTTTCAGGTCTGAGCTAGCATTGCCTTAAATCTTAGCCAATCTGAAAATTGTCCTATTTACATCTTGTCCAAATTTTCCAATGAAGAATCTTTCAGAACAAAATGTCCCTTTTCTCCCAAAGGTACTCGTGCTGTTGCAAACACTCCTTGAGATTTTTAAGGGGATTCTGCTGTCATACCCTTGAGTGGCAGCTCTAACTGTTGGCATAGCCATTTGTTCTGTAGCGCTAGCAACTTTCCTGCCATGCAGGAACCCCATGAAGTCTGCATTTTATACGATGTGTGCCTCTTCATGCAGTCAGTACTTTCTTGTTAATTTGTTTGAACTTCAGCGTCATTTACCCACAGTTATTCAAGTTGTAAAAGGTTATACAAGGAATTAATAACTACCTTTTTTATTCTGTCAGATTACTGAGCTCACTTTATGAAAATGGCTGTAAATACTTAGCATGACAAATTGAGTAACGTGTCTGTTTCAGCATGCATAAGACTTTTTCTTGGGGAAACTGATAAAGCTTGAGTCAACTAAATCTGCCTTCATACTTTATCAAAGGGGAACCAAGCCTGCTGTGCTTCTATCGGCATCTGGAAGATTTTCCTCTCCTCTAATCTGTGTGCATATCTCCAAGCCAAGATCAAACTCTGCTCACACACCTATTGGTTGAGACATCTGAATGAACTTGGATGAAGTCCAGTCTGAGTTGCCACCCTGCACAAGTAGAACGCCTCTTGGACTTGTTTTTCTGTTGTTTATGGACCCTACATGTTTGAATGACTTGAATGTTACATCTTTTAAGTTATTTCTTAAGGTTTCTTGGCATTTTATCCTAGTTGTCTGTGTTTGGCAATGTGCTGTTAAAGTAAGATTTTTAATCTTTATGTATTTTTTTGTTTCCCCTTGGAGTACTTGGACAGATGTTATAGTGGTTTCTTTTAGGAAAATCTATCATTAAAAAAATTATAGCCTTGCAAATAACCACTCACTGTATTTGAGTCACAGTTTATTCTAGTGAGAAGTAAAGAGTGCTGACTTCATTTATTTTTCCTACCTATATACCTACTGAGAAAGCGAACCTGATATTTAAAAAAAGAATGAAACAGAAACCTAACAACCTAACTTCCACGGTGGCAAATTTGGTGCTTATGTGGTGCTGGATGCATTTTGGTCACAATTATGGTCACAATTGAACCATTTAAGAAATCCCACTCAAAGTGGCCAAATTCTGTTATATAAAGTTATATAACCTGTTTGCTCAGGAATGGGTAATATCATGAAAATGTTAGTTCTATCACTTGGGGAGAGTAAATTCTATACCCTATTATGTAGAAAAGCCGTTCCGAGTTTGGTTGAAAGCATGATCGCAAATGGAATCTCTCCTACTTAAAGATAGAGAATTTAGACCAATAGTAGTTGCCATTTTTTGAGCCTCTCTCCGATACAGCCAATGAGCATATAGGGTAATACTTTAGCCTCCATTTTAGTTTCATCATGTTGGGAGGGTACATCATACAGATGAGGAAAGTGGGGTGCCAGCAAAGTCATCACACTGCTTAGTGACAGAGCCAGGACTAAAATTCAGTGTGTCTGCAAATCCTAGATGGTTAACCACTGCTCTGCTGGCTCCAAGGATAGGCTACAGGCTAATCCATCTTGAGTTAGGAGGACGAAGGGAGTTTTAGGCTTCTACCCAGCTGCCCACCACCTGCTTTTCGTCAGACCAGTTGTTGCCCTCTGTTTGCTGTGCTTCTGGCTGCTGGACTTGAGTTCCCCTGGTTGGAAAGTCTTGATTTCATAGTGAAGTGCTCTCCTGTTTCAGCCTGTGGGCAAGGCAGCCTGACTAGCTCCGTGTCTTCATGGTGTGCCTTCAAATACTTTGGTCCAAGGGTCCAGCTTGTGAGACAGAACTTGTCCTGAGTCATGGCTCTGTGTCCACGTAGTTTGGTGGATCAGACAGTGCCCAGGTTTCCAAGTTGTGCAGAACTGGGTTCAAATCCAGGTGCTGCTTTTTTATTGTGTTATGTTTTCCTAACTAAATCTAATCCAAGAAATATTTCAGTGTTTCATTGCGTGTCACACACAATGAATGTAGCCGCAAACCGCTCCACACCAGTCCCGACTCAGAGCATGTTCTATAGGGGATGCTGAAAGGTAGTTCAATTGGGGAGGGGGAGGGTTAGGAACCATTCATGCAAGAAAGACCAGATTGGGGATTGGGAGATATTTGGGTTAAGTAATCAGTAAATAGCGTCAACTCTGATAATCAAAGGCCATGCCGGGTTCTATGATGTAGTGGTGGAGTAGATTTTCTTGGTGATGTGATGGTGATTTCAAGCTTAGATCTCAAGAATCAGCAAAAAGTCAACCAGATGAAGGGGGGGGGTGAGGACAAGGAGCATTCCAGGCAGATGGGACAGACCTGTAAGCGAGATTCCTCACAACGTACATTGAATAAAATAGTTCTTGAGTGGCCAACATACTGTGCTCTCTACACAGAGGATCAAGTTTCCCAGCATTTACTGTACTAGCTGGGAAAAAATAGCAACTGAACCCAAACCTGCCCCCTGCAGCTTACTCCCCTCCAGCCCCTCTGACTGCCACGGAGGCAGATCCACTCCTCACTTGAGGCTTTCAGGCTTCAGACATTGGAGAAGAGAACCTAGTACCTCTTCCCTGAGGCTCTGGCCCCAGGCTAAACACCCCCATGCCCTTCGTTATTCAGGACACACCCCAGACTTCCATTGTTCTAGACTTTGTTTTTATGAATATGCCTCAGATCCCATTACCTGTTTCAGAGAGCTTACTTTCCCATTGCAGAAGGTTCGCCGTAAACAGGCCAACACACGTAAAGTAATAGAGAATTGTGACGGGGGTTGTGAATTTGGGGACGTGAGGTGTGGGGTGGCTGGTAGAAGGCCTTGCTCAGGAGGTCACATTAAACCCAAGGCTTCAGGAAGCCAGCCAGGTAGACACTGGAGAGGTGGTAAGGTCTGGTTTGGGCAGATGCTCAACGTATGTTGGAAAGGCGACATTCTCCTGACCTTTTTTGAGTTGGATTTGGCAGGCCCGCCTGATGGAGTAGCAGTGATAGGCCCAAGTCCTCACCCTGCCTGCCCTGGGCACTTCCAGGAAGTCACAAACCTCCCCAAGCCTGTTTCTCCCTTTATAAAATGATGACAGTTCACTGATTCGGTAAACATTTATTGAGTTACTGTCATGTGCCAGCGCTGTGGTAGGTACTGGATGAAGACTCCAGGCCTGCACAGCTGCCAGGCCCGTTAGGGGAATCAGATGAGGTGATGTACATTGAAACGTTTTGACCAGGATTCCAAAGTGAGGTTGAGTGTTCTGTAAGGTTTTACTGATGAGGTGCTAGATGAATAAAATAGGGAAAACTTTGCAGACCAAGCCTCCACTCTGGGCAGCTTTCCTTCAGATCTCCAGTTGAGCAAGTTGGAGGGGTCCCAAGTGGTTACCATGGCGAAGACTGAACTCTGAGAACTGGCAGAGCTGGAGCTGTCAGGGCTGGAGCCTGAACTCCACGAGACCTGGCAGTTTCTAGCCAATTCTGTCTGCCAAGTGAAAGCCCCTTTCCTTTCCCAGGCACCCATACTACGATGGCAACTTGCAGATGCCTGCCCGCAGTGTCCCAGCTGGACCCCAGGCCCGCTGTGCCGTCTGAGGGGCGCTGGGTCTCACTGAAGAGATGATGGAGTTGTGCAAGTTCTTTCACAGGGATGGAAAAATGTACTGTGGGCTCTGTGAGCGCTTCTTGGAAGCAAGGTTTAATTTCTCCAGATTTGTTGGCACTGAAGTGGTTCTCTGTGTGTTTAAGTACTAATCCTACCAAAAATTGCTTGAAAAGTGTTCAATTCTCAGTTGCTTTGGGGCTCATGAGTCTTCATTGCATGACTTTTTCTTTTGTTCGAGTCTTCTATACAGCTGTGTTCCCATGTGGACTAGGCAAATGCATGTGAGTTGTTTTTTCTTGTGAAAAATCTGGAAGACTTCTGTCAGAGAATAGAAGTTGCCTGTTTTTTCAATCTTAGAGCTGGTTTAGTGTGAGAAAGCAAGATAATGACCACCGGACCCCCTGACTGTGCTACAAAATTGGTTTCCTAATGCCTTCTGGAAACTTCAATCAAAACTTCATTTTCTAAGAGGAACCAGGAGGTTGATTTTTAAATATCCCGGCCAACCAACAGTTTACTTTCTGATTTCCAGTCAACAGACACTAGCACCTCGCTAGGCTGAGCCCTGGGCCAGGCACTGGGATCTAGGAGACTAAACCAGGGTTTCCATCTAAGGGCCATTGTGGTGATTTAGGTGATAGCATTAAAGCGGCAAAAAGACAGAAAAGAGCTACTGTGTGGGATACAGTAGAATAGGTGTTGTGGCCCCTCATCTCTTGCTGTGTATGGTGAGCAGGATGATGGTCTCTTAAAGTTGTCCACATCCTCATCTCTGGAACCTATGCATATGTAAGGTTATAGGCAGAGAGAATTCAGACTGTAGATGAAATTAAGGGTTGCTAATCAGCTGATCTTGAGAGGGAGAACTACCTGGCTTATCTGAGTGGACCCCATCTAGTCATATGATCCTTAAAACTGGAGGACCTTTCCCAGCTGTGTTCAGTGAAAGTGATGTGGGAACCAAACCAGGATCAGCCAGAGAAAGGCTGTTGCTGGCCCTAAAGGGAAAGGAAAATGTCCTCTAAAAGCTGAGGAAAGGCAAAGAAACAGAATTTACTCTAGAAACTGTCTTTGGAACACAGCCTTACTGATATTTCAATTTTAGCCCAATGAGGTGGTGTCCGACTTCTGATCTACAGATATATAAGACAATAAATGGAGGTTGTTTTAAGCCACTGAACTTGTAGTAGTTTGTTAATGGCAGCAATGGGCAAAGGCACACTGCCTTTGACAGAGAGGGTGTTCCCTCTATTACTTGTCAGTTTTTGTCTGCTCTGTGCCACGCACTGCACATGGTGCTATGGATACAGAATGAACAAAACCCAGAGTTCACAGTCCAGTGGAGGAGACAGGGAAGTATAGGACCACTTGGCACCATGATGGAGGATAGTCCGGGGATAAACTCGCAGTTGTGGAATGATTGGAAGCCAAGAAGAGATCATGCCATTTCTATGATTTTAGTCTGTCTTTAACACTTCCATTTTACTCCCTGGCATAAAGAGTTTTCCCAGCATGCTCATTGCACTACCTAGAAGTGGTCCAATGCAGAAGACATGATATATGGGTTCCAGAAAGATCCCTCTCTCTGTGGCTTCAGTGGGAAGGATAATTTAGCTGGATATGTTATCTGGGGGCAAGAATGGACACAAAGATGTGGTTAGAAGACTTGACCAGGTAAGAGTGTGCCCTCGGTAGGAATGGAAAAGAAGTCAGAGGCACATTTAGCAAACTCAACAAAACTTAGAGACTACATACAGTGAATGAGTGGGAGGGGGGATAGCAGCTTATAAGGACTCCAGCCTGGGTTGGACAAATGGGTGGGTGAGATAGTAAGTACTGAATTTCTAGAAAACGACAATTATGACAAAGAAATTGAGATGTAACAGTAAAATTACAAATCTAACTTTGCCTCTGGATCACTTAGGCAGGGGAAGGGGAGCCCAGTTGAGGGGGGAAAAAAGAGGGAGAGAGAAAGCTGGGAGAGGGTGTAAAGTTGAGAAACACGAAAAGACCCTAAAATGAGTAAGTTGGGAGAAGATGCAAGTTTGAAAAACACCAGGACTTGTAATCTTACAAGATAACCTGAGATCATGGAACTTTCTGCTGCGGGTTGTATCTGGGGCAAAATAATCACTTGAACTAAAGTACAATAGATGAAGGGAAAAAAAGAATGATTTTTCCCTCCTTAGAAAAAAGCAGAAAGTTTGAGAAGGTCTTGGAGAATGACGGTGGCGTTACTAGGAGACTTTAAAGAGTGCGTCACTCTGGATGTTGGTGCAGCCCCCACTGGTTTGGCCAGGAGGAAGAAAATATAGGTTGTGGGCTTTTGAAAATGCAGCTCTTAGCATTTTCCAGGAGGGTCAAGGGCCAAGGAATGAGTGCTGGATATGGAAAGGAAGCCACGGCTAGTTGGCCAGACTTTGTCTGGTTCTGTGGACGTTTATGTGCAAGCAAAGAGGCTGCTTCGTTCTGCTTCCCCCCAATGCCATCTTTTCAGATGTTCCCTGGCTAATCCTGCCCAGTGTCAAAAGGAGCAGGCTGTTCTCAGACACTGCCATTAATTCATTGAAACAATTAGAGCCAGAGCTGCAGTCTTCGTAGACATTTGAGCCAGATAGCAACCGTTGAGACAGAGGTCATCAAATATGCAGGGATTCAAACTTTTTCCAAAGTGATTTTTGCCTCAATTAGTAGGAAGTCAGCAGTTGACAGTATAACTGACCAAAGAAAGCATACAGGACCTATATGAAGATGAGGGGAACATCTGGTTTTGTTTTCTTAACTTCTATGAACTCATCTGAGGTGTGAGTCATCAGCTCACCCAGCCAATATTTCCAAAATGAAGCCTTTGTTGCCTCCAAAGTGAGTGGGAGAAGTCACACTGGGAAAACTATCTTGAGAGAAAGATGATCCACTTATCACTTTAAAGAAGTATTACTTTGAAAAAAGTAATATTGGTCCTCATAGATAGTTCCTAAAATTGCTTTTGTATTAATCCCTGATTACATTCCCTCCTCTGTAGAGTTTTTTTCCTCCACCCAGAAATTGTAGGACTCATGCTGACCTAAAAATATATATTCAACTCAGAACCTCACAAAGTTTGCCTTCACCTGTAGAAAAAGCTTCATTGGCCTCCCCAGTGGAGGGTGGAGTTAGGCGGCCATCCCCCTGGGGACAGTTTCCTCTCCTCCCCAAGGTTTTCTTGAACCAAAGCCAACCCCACTCCACAAAGGGCACCACAGTGCAGGCAGCAACAAGAGGAGGAATTCTTGCTGGGCTAGACCCAAATCACATTTGAATTAGTGATTCTGTGTTCTCGTCTTTCCTCCTGATGACCAACGTTACATTTTCAAGATAGCTGGTTAGAGTCCACACTTGGCCTGTGGTTACTGTCCAAGATAAAGCTAACTGGTTTATGTAATCATGGAGTCAGTAATTGCTCTTTGTATTGTGCTCTAGCCAACCGAGCTCTCTTCTTTCTAACCCACCAGTAGGGATGTCAGTAGTGGGATTCAGACCTTTTCTCTTCCAAGGAAAACAACTACAGATTCTACTAATCACTCATTCATTCAATAAACTTTATCTGAGTGCCTACCTGCCTTAGGTTCTAGGATTTCAGAGGTGAATAATGCAAGTTGTCTGCCCTAAGGAGCCTATAATCTTACAGCCTTGTAACCAGATGAATTATTACTCTATACTTCCTGAAGAAGGTGGAAAAGTTAGAGATATAACCAGAAGCACAAATTAGAGGTCTAGACTTTAGGAGTAGATGAGATGACTAGGAGAAAGTATATAATGGAAAGAATTCCTAGAAGAAAAATACAAAACAAACAGGCAGAATCAGTGATATTTTAAAAATTTATTCTTGAAATTTTTATTGATTTACAACACTGTATGTGATTCAGACTTATAGGATCATACCTTTTCAGATGTATGTTACAGCACCACACCCACCAGTGAGGTACCTATAGTTCTGAACCACAGTCTACTGAGTCTCATCTTTTTTGCTACTCTCCCTACCCCTCTGGTAATCTTAATTTTACAGACATATTTCTGGACTTGTTTTGGTTTGGTTTTGTCTAACTTTTTGTTTTGTTTCTCTATATTCCACATATAAGTGAAACTACTTGATATTTGACTTTCTCCTTCTGACTTTTTAGTTTAGCATAATCCCATTCAATTCCATCCACATTGTTGCAAATGGCAAGACTTCACCTTTTTTATAGCTGCTTAATATTCCATTGTGTATATACCATCTGTTCTTTAGCCACTCTTCTGTCTTTGGGCATTTAGTTTGTTTCCATAGCTTGGCTATTGTAAACAGAAGTGAATATGTCCCTTCAAATTGGTGTTTTTGCATTCTTTGGCTAGGTGCCTAGGAATGGAATTGTATTGTATAGTGGATATATTTTTAATATTTTGAGAAATGTTCATACTTTTTCCATAGGACCGGTCACTCTTACCACCAACAATGCATGAAGGTTCCTTTTCTCCACACTCTCACCAACACTGATTTCTGAAGACCTGTGTGACATTTACAGGGAAGCAAAATAGGAGACAAGGAACAACTAGAAAGGTTGGTAGCAAAACAAGGGAGTAGTATTACATATGTCTATGAATATGAAGGATTTTCATAAGAAGTGATGGCCAATAATGTGAAAATCAACAAAGAGATCGAGTAACACAAAGACTGAAGAGCAGCCACTGGTTCCAGGAATATCCAGGAATATTACTGATCAATGGTGACAGTAAGGGGACAGCAAAGACCCTTCAGGGAGGCCTACTTATTGGCTATGGGAGATAAGGGAGCATGGGATACAAAAGATAACCACTGGATGACTGGTGACCATGGTTCCATTCACCAGGATGTGGAAGCCAAAAGAAACAGCAGATGTGGCGAATGGGAAAGGGGAAGAGTCCCGGTTTGAACCCATTGAGCATGGCGGTACTGAAACAGGGCATAATGAAGACTTTCTGACTTTAACTTGAACACATACAGGCCTGCTTCTCTCTCTGGAGCAGGCTACTAGCAGTTCCTTTGCAATTACCTTTAACCTTTACACACCTATGCCTGCTTCTCTCTATAAGCAGGCTATAAGCAAGCCGTTAGCATTTTCACTGATCACCTTTACCATTGATATGCAAACATCAGCTACCAGCTTCTCTTTGCTTTCTTTCCCTCTTTCAGACCTAAAAAAAAAAGCTTAAAAACAGTTTATACTCTTGTGGGTTCTTTCCACCATCCCCAGCCTTCTCAACCAAAATATCAAAACAATGCAAGACTATCAGTGCAGACTAATTTATTTCTAACAAAGTGATTTTCTAATTACTGCAGAAGAAAAATATAAGACTCTGATTACTTTAACATTGTCCAAAACCTTTCTCAGCCTTGTCCAAAGTCCTTTCCCCAGATTGCCCAAAAATCCTCAGTCCTCACCAATGTCCAGTTAGAGTTCATCTCCAGACGCTTGAAGACATGTTCCTTTGGCTGCTCCTTTGGCTTGCTCCTCCTTGTCTTCCACGCTGTGTTCTCCTTGTCTTCCAGGTAGCAGGAACTCCATGGTGCCGGACCAGCAAAGTTCACTTTCTTCTCAGGCCTAACTTTTGCACGGCCTCTTCCAGACACCAGTCAAACTCAGCAAAACAAACTCCAACACGGAGTTCAAATCTGCAAACTCCTTAACTGCATTTAGCACACATGCTGCCAGCCTGGGCCAGCCAAAGGCTGCAGGCCCCCAGGCCTTTGGCCAAGTCCACATGGCTCACATCCTTACTCTACAAGGTGGCCGATTCCCATCTCTCCTCCATTGAATCTCTCTCTATCCGATCTCCATATTGGAATCCCTCTCTTTGTTTGCACACCCTTTATATACTCTGATTTCCCGCCTTCCAGTAAACCTGTGTCACCTTCCTCCCTCCTGCATCTCCCCGAAGGGAAATTCCAACTAAGGTCATTCTCACATTTTAGCATCTGTCCTTGAAATCTGCAATCTCAAACAGGAGACAATGGGGGAGGGGGGTTAGCACACTTTATCAGTACCTGTGACATCTCACAGGTAGAGATGTCCAATAGGCCATTGGCTTTGTGGGTCTAGAGCCCAAATTCCTAGTTGGCAAATAAAGTAGACCAACAGGGCTATTTTCTTTTCTCTGCAGAGAACTCTGTACCATCTTTTCATTATGACTTTCCCAGAATCCATTGCTATTTTCTAATATTCATTATATCTCTGTGATTTCTCAACTGATTTTACTTGAACTGAGAACATCTGTGCAGGTAGTCTTTGTACTTTGAGTTTGGAAGCACTTCTGAGGAGACAGCAAAAAAGCTTACAGGTAAAATAAATGTATCTGGGACAGGGCTTCTCTCTGCAGTGAGCTAGATGTCTGCCTCCTTTCCATAACACTGAACTATCATAGAACTTTCTCTTGTGTTAACCTAATAAAGAGTAGCTTCAGATTCTACCAAGACTGTACAGTGTCTGGTATCGGTACTTCTGATATTAAATCAGTCTCTAATATTTTAATGACAAGACTGAATTTGAAAAGCAGTGTCTACCCTATAATGCAGGAGAGGAACTGTGGCGCCTAGCCCTGGGCCATCAACACAGTAGGTCCTTAATTCCTGATGTGAGAAGGGGGTGTCTGCATTTAGCTGTCTCTTTCCGCCTATGGAGAATCTTAATTTGCTGTCAGCTTCTGATTCATGGAGTTTCTAACATTAAGATAGTCTTCTTTTTTTTTTTCAGACTAGGTCTTGCTATTTTTGCCCATGGAACCGCAGGCTCATGTTGCCCAGGGTACCACCAACTCAAGCAAGCCCCAGTCTCAGCTTCCCAGGTAGCTGGGATTACAGGCGTGAGCCACCGCACCCAGCTATTTTTTGGGACTAGGTCTCGCTGTGTTGCCCCGAGCGGGACTCACACCGCAATTCCTAGCCCCAGCCACTTCATAGGCTGAAGCTTACAGGCACAAGCCACTGCGCCCAGCTACGATAGTCTTTTTGTTGAGGCCTTTGTAATTAATAAAAGCCCCATTTCATGAAGAAAATTATGCCATTGGCTTGCCTTTTGTTGAATCCCCTTTCAGACTGATTTGCTATGGGATGCTGACAAGAGCATCAATGATCATTTTTATTATGCAGGTCTTTTCCAAGTATGATTAGTTTGACAGCCTGTTCTAACTACGTGTAGGGTAAATGAGTTTTTCAGGGTTTTTAACCTTCCTACATTAGCCTATGTGACTAGCACCTGTGGTGTTGTGCCCTCCGTGATTGTATACACCTGGTTTGGTGGGCGCACGCATGCATAACTGGGCACACCTGGGCCTCAACACCCTGGGGGAGGGGCAAAGAGCATTTGAAAAGGAGGGAGAACTTGAAAGAGAAACTTCAGCGCTGTTTCTTTGCTGCTCGTTATTAAAAGTTCTACAAAGAACTTCAAGGGCTCTAATGTTCTTTATCTGCTACACCCATGATGAACCTACTCGGTTTGGGACAGTTACCCCCCCACCATGTAAGCTATGCTTCCAATAAAAAGTTTTATTAGGTGTTTTCACAGATGTAAATGTTTCATAAAGATATCACTCAAGTTGTAAATCATATACTTGAACTCATACTAAAGTCACCTCATTAAATACTCAGAAAAATTATGTCCCACATAAATCCTGGTCCCCACTGACATTTTTTAAAAAGGAGCAAATAAAAAGATCATCTAAGGCTGAACTTGGAGAGATTGACAGCAAGATGAAAAGTTCCTGTATCAATTTTTCTTTAAAACGTTTCTTTAATCTTTCTTTCGAAATCATATACTCCAAAATTTTCATTATTGTAGGTTCATTGGATTCTCCAGTGCTAATAGGGCTAGAGAAATGATCCAGACTATTTTTTAAGCTCTGATTGAGGTGCAATTTATATACAGGAAAATCTATTCTCTTTGGAATACATGTCTGAGTTTTGAAAAAGTCATGTTACATCACGACAGCCAAAATACAGAACATCTGCATCTCCTGAAAAAGTCCTGTGTCCCTTCCCCCACTCCAGGCATCTGGAAACCACTGACCTGTTTCCTTTCCCTATAGTTTTGCCTTTTCCAGAATGTCACATAAGCAGAATCACACAGCACGTGGTCTTTTGCAGACTGACTTTTAAAATTAACTATTTTTCTAGTAATAAAGATAACATGTAGTCACTGGGGAAGAACTGAAATATTTAACGAATAAATAAGATATAAAAATGCTTTGCAGAGGTAACCCTGGTAAACATTCTGGTTTGTTTACTTCCAACCTTTGGACTGTAGATAGACACATGGCCCTCATACTATCCAGCAACAAAATGCACTAGATTGGACTCCTAAGTATACAGGTTGTTGTATTTCTATTTTGTGATACTGTGTAATCACAGCCCAATCTGTGTAGGTTCTCTATTGGTTCTAACAGTTACACAGACCCCAGGCAAGGCAGGCCAAGGCCAGGGGGGCTGGGAGACAGGTCTACCCTCAGACCCCTAGGATTCTGTATATTCTTTCTCTGGGCTCTCTCCTTACCTCTTTCCCTTCCATCCCAGAGTGGTGCCTCCCCTTTATCCTGTCCTTCCAGGCCCAGGTGAGCCCACTTACACATCTGCACACCCACTGGGTCAAGCATATACAACCATGGGGAGGGCACAGTACCTCAGGTACTGGTCACAGAGGCTAATGGCGGAAAAAGCCTGACCAACTCATTTACCCTAGACACTGGGAGCATAGACCTGAAGGAGTAAGTCTTTTTTGAGACTTGGAAGCAGGAGCCTGGTGAGCAGGCTAGGGGCGGACAAGAATTGGTGCCTTAATCTGGAGGGACAGACCTCCTCCAAGTGGTCTTGAAGCCCTTGGCTGCTGAGTTCCTCTCGTTTTTCATCAAGGCTTGTCTTTTGTTGCTGATGCTTCGCGTTTCCTTGGACTAAGTCATGCATTCCCTGACTGAGTTCAGTGCCCACTCCTTTGGGCTCCAATAGCACCCGAACTTCTGTCCCAAAGAGAACTCGCATCACAATCTGATGTTAATGACATTTAGTAAAGTTGTGCCTTTATTTTGTCCAGCTCCCCCCACTAGACAGTAAGCTCCTTAGCCCTGAGACCCTGATCTTAGTCACTCTTTTATTTTTTCACAGACTTTAGGAGACTCTTCCTCTAGCCAATTTAAGGCTTTTGTTTTTTAAAGGTAACGGGTTTACAACCGTATGTAAGTTAGCAGAATTGGCTCACAGCTGTTTAGATGTTTGTCATCACAACATGCAAGATGGGATTTTGAACAGGTATTAGTACTTGGTTTGAGTGTTCTTGTATTTTCCCCAGTGCCTCTGGCACATCTCCACTAAGAGAAGATCCTCACTCAGAATGTTGTGTAGGAACAAATGAAAAAACCAAGATGAGATATTCCCTTCACAGGACTGGGGGTCTGCCCCTCATTTTTTTCTCTCCTGTTTTGCCCTCAGAAGAAGGAGGTGAACCTTAGGAGGCATTACTTTTGGTGACCATCTCAGAAGGCGCAGATCTTGATTTCAAAGACCTTGGTTTTCTGACTCACAGCTTGGTGAGACTGCTCACAAACTTTTGCTCACCTAGCTACAGCAGGCCTCATGCATGGCCCTGTGGAGCCAGGCCAAAGTGGTATTGTCAAGGAGATGTAAGATGGGAAAATTGACCTGGCAGGAGGAAGGAAGAGGCGGTCTGTTTACAGTTGCTGGTGACGGGCACACAGCCACCATGAGTGAAACCTTCAGCTGTGCTGGGCCTGCCCTGCCTTCCCTGCCTGCCCATCTCAGGGTTTGGGGAGAATTGCAGGTGTTTCTGTTGAAAGAGCCTGGGGGAAGTAAGAAGTGTAAGGTAAGGGAGGGCAAAAGTGAAGAGTTAAAACTGTTCTCATTTTCCCCTTTGGCCCTACTCATTTGAATTTTTTCACAATAAATAATTACTATTGTTACCATATTACAATTGCCACCTGGATTAAACCTTCACAGGCTTACAGGCATTGTTTTTGTTTTTGTTTTGAGACTAGGTCTCTCCACGTTTCCCAGGGTATTCCCCATCCCACGGACTCAAGTCATCCCCTACCTCAGCCTCCCGGGTAGCTGGGCTTATAGGCACCCGCCACCACACCCAGCGGCTTTTTTGAGACCAGGTCTTGCTATGTTGCCCAGGGTAGTCTCAAACCCTCGAACTCAAGTGATCCCAGGCCTCTTGCCTCCCAGCGCTTGGATGACAAGTGCACGCCACCACACCTGGCTACAGGCATTGTCTTGTCAAATCTTCACAATTGTCTGATTTACCCAAGAAATTGAGACCCAGAGAGGTTCTGGAAAAGTCCACGGTCACACAGCAACGTAGTGAAGTAACCATTAGCTGTGGTAGCCTTTACCCATGGTACTGCCAGAATTCGTCCTAGGAATGGTTGACACCTTGGGCACAAACGCCCAACGCAGGCCCTGAGATCCAGAATTCTGAGATCTTCTGGGGCTGACAGAGGCTTGCTCCACAGGTCATGAGGCCCCTGAATTCCCTCTCTGCCTCTTCAACACTGGGAAAGGTGGCTGCTTGGGTGGTGGGGAAAATGATGCCGTGCTTGTGTTTGGCTCCTTCTTGGAACATTTTTGGTTCCCACAAATGTCCTTAACATTTTCCATTTTCTGAGCGCTTTTGTGAAACAGCTATGATGTGGTTGACAGTGCTTGTAGTCAGAGCCAAGTCAAGCCTGCTTCTGGAGGAAAGCTGGAAGCCTTTAGGGTCTTGTCAGTGCTCAGGCAGCCCACAGGCTCCTTCTCAGCGGCGGGCAAGGCTCAGGCTTTCCGGGCAGGCTGCTGCCGGGTACAGAGCACTCATTGATTCCCCAGCCTGTCTCTGGGTGGGGAAACCAGCACCGTATCGGCTTGGCTCAACCTTTCTCCAGGGAGGCCTCCATGGGAGCCTCCTCTCCGCGGGGGTGGAGGCCGCTCTTCGTGGTTTAGGGACGGTGACTGTGACCAAAGATGTTCTCTTTCCATGTTTTTTGGCAGCTTTTTGTTCCAGGATCCAGGAGAAATTTTAAAATGTAAAATTTCCCACGTGTCAGGAGTCCCACCGCTCCCTTGTGCGGTAAAAGAGCACACATGCTGTTTCTGTAAAAATCACGGGCTCCCCCTGTATGGAGCACACTGGCCCGAATCACTGGCTAACCCCTCTTTTACCTTAGCAGCTGGAGTGATGACTCCATGGATGAGGCTGCGTATGCAGACAGCTATTTGACTGGGGAAAGCCCCAGTTTGGATATGAGCTGTGTCTCCTAGGAGGCAGGTGGTGGACAGCCCAGCAACCCTCCTGGGTCAATGACCTTCTGCTCTCTCCCCGCCCCCAAACAGACGCCCCCTCATTCTAATGACCATCCAACAGTATCCTGAATGCTAAGGGTGGTGAAGAGGGTTCTCTTTCCTTGGAGTTTGGAGTTCAAATACCATAGGACTTGGGTTGGGCAAGTACTGTTCATCCATCCCCCAAGCATTATTGAGCACCTACTGCATGCACATCTTGACATTGTACAACATGTAGCCCAACTGCTTATCACCAGTGCCAGTGAGTGTACAACCAGGACCCTGGGCCCAAACTAGGAGTGTGAAAATGAGGCAGGCTTTTGCATGGCATCCTGGCAGCTAATGAGGGAAGGTGCCAGTGGCAGATTGCTATGGGTTTCATTCATTGACTCACACAAGCAAGTTTTAGTGCCCACTGTGTTTCTGGCATGGTGCTGAGCACTGGAGTAATCAGAAGGGAGAATCTTAGCTCTAACGAAAAGGACTTTCTGCTAACAGAAGCTGACATTTATGGAGGGTTTTCTATCTGTGCTGAGTGCATTCCATGCGTGTATCTCTTCAAAGCCTCATTCTACTGCTGGCCAGGAAGTCTGCACATATGGGGAAACTGAGGCTCAGAGATTTTAGTGACTTGCGCAGTCATTTAGCCCCAAAATGCAAAAGTCAGCTTGAACAATCCAGGTGATTTCAATGACCTGAGGTTGTGTTCTTTGTCATGCATCACTGTCTACTACAGGGTCAGCCAGCTGAAGCCTTATGGCCCGCTGCCTTTCTTTCAAATAGCCAGTGAGCTGCGAATGGCTTTTCCATTTTTAAATGATTGAAAAGAAAGCAAAAGAAGAACCTTTCATCACTGATGAAAATGATAGAAAATCAAATCTCCATGTCTACCCCTAAAGTTTCATTGAGACACAGCCGCGCCCTTTCCTTTCTGTAGGGCTGAAGGCTTGTCTACTACTCCACAAGTTAAGTGGTTGTGACAGAGGCCTTCTGGGTCACGAAGTCAAAAATGCTGCCTAGCTTTACAGAAACGTTTACCAGTTCCCCGACTCATTGGCGACTGACAGAAAAGCATGCAGGTCTCACTTCTTGCTGAACTCAGGTGGTTTCCAGGGCCTGTTCTCATCCAGCCTCTTCCTCAGCACCTCAGGGAGGTCTCCAAGGACCTCAGAGCCAGCACTTTGCATGATAGCCACCTTTGACTTATTTCCAGATCTTCTTTCAAGAGTTTTTGAGGGCTGAGATGTTTGGGGTGGTATTAGGTTTTTCATCAAATGTTTGGATAAAAATGCAGACAGCAGATCTGGGGTCATTTGTGAACAAGTCTGGAAAGTTATCCTGTTGGTCTTTGCTGAGAGGCACCAAATCATCTCAGGCTCCATGGAGAGCTGTCTGCATGGCCTTATTTGGGCATAAGCTCCTACCCTGTGCTTGTTTCACTCAGGCAGTTTGGTCAGATTCACTTTTAAGGTTATGTGTGAACATTTCTGGACTCTCCGGTTTGCAAGCTGTGGGGAATTTAGCTTCTTCTGCTGCACTTGAAATGTTGACAGTTTCTGCTCACATCTATCCATCCTGGAAAGATGACAATTGCCTTCCTTCAGGCATTCATCTGCTTTTACATTTGTCTGTAGGTGCAGGGAGACATTGTGAGAAGCACTTGAATAGGGGGAACGTAGCTTCATTTTCCTGGTTGCTTCCCAGACCATGTGTTTGAAGAGCTATTGATAAAACATTTGTTTTGCCTCTAGGCAAGGGGTAGTGGCATCCTAGGTATGTTCTGTTTCTCCCAGCTCTTGGCATGCCTTCATCCACTCAGAAGATATTAATCAAGTGCCCATCAAACTTCAGATCTAGGTGAGACCAAAGCTGCAAGACAGTCCTTGAAGTCATGGAGCTGACCTTTTAGTGGAAGAGGCAGATGATCACCAGCTGAAGAAATATCACAAATTATTGCAGATCGTGATGCTTGGTTAAAAGCAAAAGAAAGTTGTGGCAACAGAGTCATGGGGAGGCCAGGGCAGGCCTTTCAGATGAAGAGGAGCATGGAGAAGCAGGCAGGGAAGCTCAGGTCAGGCACACCTCGGAGACACTTCAGGCTGGGTCCAGACCACTGCAATAAATCAGAATGTCACAATATGTGAGTCCCATGAATTATTTGGTTTTCCTGATGCACATAAAAGTTCTGTTTAACACAAATGGATTGAGAAGATGTGGTCTATAAACAATCAGATACTACTCAGCAATCAAAAAAAGATAAACTCAGGCCAGTTGACGCAGCGTGAATGGAACTAGAAGAGCTTATGCTAAATGAGATAAGTCAGAAGATAAAAGATAAATATGGGATGGTTTCACCTATATACAGAATATAGAGAAACCAAACAAAGCATCAGGAAAACAAAAGGCAAAACTGGCATGCTGACCGCAGGGGAGGGGACCTAGTGGGTTCAGAGCAGGAGGGGAAGAGCACAGGGATTATGGTGATGGTTCACACTGGAGAACTATAGGGACTACCTCAGAGGGGAGAAATGAAATATTATCCCAAAATTGATCAAGATGTAAAAAAGAAAGAAAACAGCAAATAATTCTGAAAAAAAGTTCTGCTTACACTGTGCTGTCGTCTATGAAGTATGCAATGAAACAGCATCATGTGTGAAATACGGTGTACATTCCTTAATAAAAAATTATTTCATTGCTGAAAAACGCTCTAACTCTCATCTGAGCCTTCGGCAAATTGATAAGCTTTTTGCTGGTGGAAGGTCTTGTTAAAAGAAGACATGGTGGTATCTGTGATGTGCAGACTGAGGCAAAGCACTAGAACACTGAGGCATGTCTGTGGCTGGACCTGGGGTCTTGGTGTCAAAGAGTTAAGAAGTTCCCGGGAGAGACATGCCAGGTGACTTAGCTGACTGGAGCCTCCTGATGAGGAAACCAAGGCTACAATGCTTGAGGTCTCAAGACCTAGACCTGGACTTTGGCAAACCCTGGGTAACAGAGAACGCCTGAGCAAGCCAGAGAACTCATGAGCCAGCCAGGTGTATCCAATCCCACACATTTAAAGGCGCTCTTTCCATGAGGCATAAACTCTAGGCTCTTGGAGACCCAGAAAGAATCAGACAGCAAGGACTTCCGGCTGTGATGGAGGAAATTCACCCTCTGAGCAAATAAACGACTCAAGAGTGTGGTAAGTACGACAGGATGAAATACCTACACCATCTTGAGGGAGCAGAATCAAGGGACCGTTAAAGGGAACTGAATCTGGAAGGGTTTGCAGGATCTTCCAGAACAAAGGCCTCCCCTGGGGGTGGGGGTGGGGGGGAGCCAGGAGCAACCAGAAGTGGTTCTGTTCTGTGTGCGCCTGGAGTGCCAGGCGGTGTGGCGGGCAGACAGGTTGGAGATTTCAGGAGAGGCTTCGCCAGTAAGTGTTGCGGATTTGCGCTGCGCAGAAGGTATGTAAACAAGAAGCAGGTCCTCTGGCTGATCTGCCTTGGTAATGCCCCTCTTGTTACCTAATCCCTCCGGTTGAGACCCGATTTTCTAGGACGCGATGGTATTTCAAAGAAACTGCCTGATCCTTTTTGAGACAAATTTCATGCCCTTGGAAGTAGCTTTTCTCCCGAAGTACTTTATACTTTTCTTACAAGTTTTCAAAGGACCTACCATATGGTATTTCTCCCAAGTGAGAGATTATTGCCCATTATTTCGGGGGAGCTGAAATGAAGTCATCTGTCCACTGGAGTGACAGCTGCAAGCAGGGACGTGCCCCGTGGAGCATGGGCCTGCCACGCTCCCCACGAGTGGCTGTCCCCGCGCGGCCGCCCGTTGCTTCCCATTATGTAAGAGCATTTTTGCCAGGATGAGCTCTGGCCTTGTTCTGAATATTTTAGGTGTCAAACATCCTGTTTTTCTCTGAGTAATGTGACCCTGTCGATGACCCGCTGCATTTCAGAATGACATCATGGGATAAAACTGAGAACCGTTGGGGAGAGATGTGGATGGGAGCTCAGGGCCCTCACCCGCCCCTTTACCTTTCAGCAAGTGGTTCTGGACGTGGAGAAAGATGTCTGCAAAGTGCTGGCTTGGAGAGAGCCGGCTCTCCAAGGACTAGCAGACCACGGAGCAGATGCGGTCCCGGCTGTTCTTGCCAATAAAGTTTTATTGGCAGGCAGCCACTCTGCACACTGTGCCTGGCTGCACACCGAGGAGTGCTGAGCCTCAGACCGAGCCCAGTGGCCCCAGAGACTGAACTAGCTACTCTGCTGCCCTGACAAAAAAAGTGCCAAAGCTTCCCCCTGCACATACCCCGCCCCCAGCATGTGAATTCAGTGCACCCCCCCCCCATTCCCTTCTCCTCCCCACCACCTGGCGCAGGGAAAGAGTAGATTGATTTGGAGCAAGCATTTCGGAGCTTTCATACTTATGCAGTGACCTCAGCACTTTACATTGATGAAATGAGGTTACCCTTCCAAAAGGCTCCCTGGGGCGATCGTACACTTGCTTCCGTGGCCAGCGAGCCCGCCAGCAGCCAATGCTGGGGCCAGGCTACAGCCGCCGAGAAAATCCCCGTGGGCTCCTTTTCCCACCCAAAGCAGCGCGGCCTCGCCGAACACCTGCCTGCTTGGCACCACTCAAGCTTGGCCGATTTTGAAAACCTTCAGCCTAGCCGTGCTCATCCCGAGCCGGCCTGGAGGGTCCAAGGGCCCTCCAAGGCACTGTGCCTGTGATTCCCCCACAGGCCCGTTCACCTCCGCAGCAGTTGGGGGTCAAAGGTCGTATTCTGAAAGGATCTTTGGGAGTGGGGGGGGCGGTCTTCACCATCGGGGCCGTTTGATTTTTCCCAAAATGAAACACTGGGCCTGCGGCTTTCTCTGCCCCTTTGTGGGCTCTTCAGACTTGGCTACCACTGCCCTGCCTTCCCCTGTCTCCACCGCTGCTGGCTGGGGATTGTGCTCCTCTGGCTGCTGCATACACCGCGCCCATCTGCCTAGAAACACTCCTTTTCTCACAGCCGAGTTTGCAGGGGAAGGTGCTCCCTCGAAGCTGTGGATGGTCTCGGGACTGGGCTTGTCAGAGTTTGGTGCTTCCTCTTTGTCTCCGGGACTGTGCCATGTTCTGGTCTTGCTGGGGTAAATGGGGGGGGGGCTGGAGTTTGGTGGTTTCTGTAAACCATGAAGTGCCTACTTATGGCTCCACATTTCTGCTTTCTCACTTTCCTAACGTGCATTCTGCTAGCGGGGATAGTGTGTGGGAAGCCCTGAAGTGAAGAGATAACCGGCTAACTAAACAAGCTGCCTTTTTTTTTATCCTTTTTTTCCTCCCCAAGACCTACTGCGTCCCCCACAAAATGTGTATACTCCACCATCTCAGAGTTGCTTCATTGATTTCTGCTCTGTCAGAACCAGACAAGACCTGGGGGAGTTGCTGAGAAACTTATCTGTATGGATGCACCCCATCACATTCAAGGTGCTGGCGGCAGGGAGGGTGGGTGATGCAGTGGATAAGAGGGAGGACTAGGACTGGAACCCACGTGTAGTTTCCTTCCCCAGCCTGCTGGCCTCATGTTCCACCTCAGTCCAGAGAGGGTGACTGAAGACGTCCAAGCCACTCTAATTTAAAGACTAAATTGAAGGGTAATTTGAGTTGGGAGGCTCGTTTGCGCTTTGGAAATGTTCTGGCAGCCCAGAACCAGAACTTCAACTTGAGCTGCTCTCTCTAACCCTGGTTCTAATGTTATGGAGCCAAGACTTATGGGCAGCTGGGGAGACCAGGACTCCAAGGCCTGTGGGCCTGAGAACTCTCTCCAGAGAGACGTCCCAGCCCTCCATGTGAGCCATGTTTGCATGGCATGTTTCTTCATGAGCACATATGGTGCTTGGCACATATGGTGAGCTGGCCCACTGGCACCTTCCAAGGGCAGGAATTCTATCTTCTGTAGTTCGAGCAACACCTCACAGGGGTTTGTCTCTTGACCCAGAGGGCACATAGCATGTTGAACTGTACATCATTATGTGAACTTGTGAGCAAATGGGACTTGGTGGCATTTGGTTTTTTATTTCAAGTTTAGTGTCTATTCAGGTAGCACTTAATAATCAAGCAGACTTCAGACATGACTCCCCTAAGGGTCAGACAGATCCCACCAGACTTCCATCAGTCAGGCCGCATCTGAGGGAACTTGTGTCTGTTCATCAAAAGTCTGGCATGAAAAAAGCCTGGTGCTTGGGAGATGTCCAGCCTGGCATGGCTGGCTGAAGGAGAGGTGGAGGAGGGGCTCTTTGTGCCACAGCACTGTGGTTGGCAGTTTATAAGCAAAAGAAAGAGGGTGCCTTCGAAATGTTTGTTGGAAAGCTCAAAACCTCGATTTTGAGGCCGAGCAGACAAGTTATGTTGGCAAAGGCTCCATTCCGTTCACTCCTTAGTATTCATCGGAGTGAGGAGCTGGACTTAGGGCTTGGACACGTTCCCATGGGCAGGGCTTCTAGAGCAATGATGACTTTCTGTGTTTGCCATTGGTGGCCTAGGGGTGGGGGATGTGAGGGAGAACTATAGGAAATGGGGAGGTAGGAGGATGAGGTTCGTTAGAGGCAAGGAGACACTGGAACACATGGACTGTTAACCAGTATCCCTCTTCACTGCCCTCCAGAGATGTTGAGACTGTTCAAAAGGGCCTTGGCTGGGCATGGTGGTGCATGCCTATAAGTGGCAGCCTAGGAAGCCGCGGCCGGGGCCAGGGATCGTGGTTTGAGTCCCGCCGGGGGCATGTAGCGAGACCTAGTCCCAAAAAAAATAGCTGGGTGTGGTGGTGCACGCCTGTAATCCCAGCTACCTGGGAAGCTGAGGCTGGCGACTGCTTGAGTCTGTGGTACCCCGGGCAACATGAGCCTGCAGTTTCACAGGCAAAAATAGCGAGATCTAGTCTCAAAAAAAAAAAAAGGGGGCCATGAGACATCAGACAGCTCAGTGCCACACTGGGTCTCATCACGAGCCTGTGACATGCCAGGTTTTGTGAGTGTTTGTATGACAGCTGTGTGCCAGGCCTTTCCCGTCACTGATTCACCAGTCTTTCGCACCCACCAAAAAGCCCTTTTCTTCAGCCTGCCATGGAGTTGTTTGTCCTCCTCTCCATTTCAAGGGTCTGCATCCTTTGAAAATCAAAAGTAGACTTTTCCCTAATGGCCTCCTTTCATGAGTGCCAAAGGCAATTCCTGCTGGAAGACTATAGGCCTCCACCCTCAGGGAACCATTACTGACCCCCCCCTTAGGTCCCAACTGAGACTTTGCAGATTCCTCAGTTTACAGCTTCTGCTTGAGATTGCTGTTCTCGACAGTTATATTTGATACTGAATGATCTCACCTATATGCAAGATAGAGGGAAAACAAACAAAAGAACAAGGAAATTTAGAACTGTTAGCAGAACGAAAGCATAGAGAAAGAGAGGGAGAAGGGGTTAAATAGGCATAGGGATGGGCACAAGAGATTAAGATGAGGATTCATGGGTGATAAGGTGGTGGGAGAACTTCAGGGTAGACAAAATGTAAAATATATATATATATGCAATCAATTTAAAAAATAAATTTTTTAAAAAAGTTAACATTTGATCCATTCATTCACTGATAAGTTCATGTGTCAAGCTTTAACTTAGGTGCAAAGTTATGACATTGGGCAAAACAGGATAAAATCCTTGTTTCCTTCCTGCTGAGGAAGATAGACAATAAATAGACAAAAACACAAGCAATAAAAATACCCGAGTTACAAGTGCAGCACAGAAAAATGAATGCACGGTGCTGTGATAGAGTGACAGGGTGGCTAGTTGAGATAAAGTGGTCGGGGACAACACCCATGAGGAGATGACCTGAGAGTGGAAAGATGAGCAACCAGACTTTTTAAGCTGAGGGTGAAGAATCTTCTGGGTATAAGGATGAGTTGACGCAGAGACTCCTGTGGGCTACATACTTGGCATACAGAAGGGACCAAGAGAAGATCCCTACCTTCCAGAGCTTATAGTCTAAATGGAGAGACAGGAAAGAGATAAGCAGTTAGTTACAGTGCAGTTAGACTAATACTATCACAGAGAGCGCATATAGGGAGCTCTGGAAACAATAGGGCCCAAAAGGCTGTTTGAGGATCAGAATATGCTCCCTGGAGGAAGTGGTGTTTAACTTGTGGCATGAAAGGTTGTTAGGAACTGCCAGGCTGTAACCAGAGAGGGCTCATGCTGTGAAGGAAGAAAACTTCATTTCACTATCTTATCTATCTTCAGCCACTGAAGATGGAATGGCATGATTGACACCGCCCACCCCTGCCCCGTTGAGCAGCAGTGTCCCCATTCCTCCAATATTGACCCTAAGAGACATTCCGTAGAGATAACAGCAAGTTAATGAGTGAATCCCCTGCCCCCAGGTATTCCACAAGAACTAATGTTTTACCTAATCTGATTTTGCCTGAGCCACTTCTTCCTCTTGTTTGACTAGTTGTGACCCATTCTTTTACATTCTTTAAATAGGCTTGTAAAACTCAATAAGTTGGCTGGAAGGTCATGCTTACATTCAGTCCCAGACTCTTTGGCTGAGCTCAATCTCTCTCATTGTCCTTGCCCGGTTCTTTACAAAGGGTGGGTAGAAGTTAGCCAGGTCAACAGAGTGAAGGTGGGGGATAGCAAATGTAATGAGTCTTCAAGCTCCATCAACTGTAGTGAGAGGTTTTCCTCAGGAGAGTGTTAGGTGATACACATTGAATGAATATAAAGTTCATCTAAGTGACTTCCCCAGCATAGCCTTACAGTGCCTAAGCATATCTGAGGCACCAAGGCAGGGTTTGCAGAATTTGAGAAAGAGGAAGGAAGGAATTATGGTGGCATGGGAGGGAATCAGAGAAGTAGATAAGGGTACATTACGGATTTGGGATTCTTATTCTGATGGATGAATCACTAGTTAAAGTGGGCATGAAATATAACCCTGGGGTGAGTAGACTGTAGGGCAGCAAGAGTGGAGGTAGGAAGATGAGTTAGGTGGTGAATCCAGTCATCCAGGTAAAAGAAGATGTTGGCTTGGATCAAGGGGGTGGATGGAGATGAAGATCCGTGAAGAGGTTCATGAGCTAGTTAGAAGGTAAGACAGACAGGTTTTGATTAAGGATTTGTAGATAGGGGTGAGTGACAGAGAAGAGGATTCAAAGATGTCTCCCGTTCTTGGCCTGAGTAACTAGATGTGTGCTGGTGCCACTGTAAAGGACAGAGAAGACAACTGGGTGGTGATCAGTTGGGGCAAGATGGAAAACTCCATATGGACTTGTCCATTCTGGACATTTTGAGTTTGAGGAGATCTCTAGTAGGCAGGTGGAGATACTGGTGTCCAGAGCTCGGAGAAGAGTTCTGATCTAGGCAGAGCTACCCATAAATAGAAAAGAGTTACAGCCAGAGAAGCGGTGAGGCAATGCAAGGGAAAGAGGCAGAGACACGGGAGGAGGAGGAGGAGCAGCGATGAGATGGGGGAAACCCAAGATATCCCCAGAGCAGTTGAGAGAAGAAAGTGTTTCATGGAGAAGCGAGTTGTTGACATGTTTAATACTTCTGTGCTGAGCACCGCAGCAGGGAGAATGGAATGACTGTTCTGAGTACAGGGAGGTCATGGGCCTCCTTGACAAGAGCTATTTTAGTAGAGGTGAGAGGGTGTGGAAGCCGTATTGGAGCCAGTGGAGAAAAAAAAGAATGGGATGTGTAAAGGTGGAGATAGAGTCCCAGAGGGAAGGCAGCGTTTTGTAGGTTGGAATGTAGCCCAGGATTGCACTTCTCCACTGCTATGTGTTCTTTGGCTGGAAACGAAGATTAAATTCTCAATGGGGTATGCTGGGGAAGTCACTTAGATGAACTTTATATTCATTCAATGTGTATCACCTAACACTCTCCTGAGGAAAACCTCTCACTACAGTTGATGGAGCTTGAAAACTCAGCAGCGTCCTCCACACTTCATGAAAACCCCCTTCACAGAGTCTCTCATCTCCAGGTGATACAGGATCATCCCTCCCTAAATGCACTCTGCTCACCCAACTTTCCAAAGGCTTCATATGAGGCCTCCTGTATGCTGAGGAGGCAGCACAGTCATAAAATTTACTCGTTCTTTTTTCCCTCATCATTTTCTTAACTGCTTGTTGTCAAATACACCGTATAGGCCCTGAGGTAAAAACACTGGTGAAAACAAATTCACAGAGTTTGCATTCCACTGCAAGAGACAACAGAGAAGAACGTAGCTAAATAAGTATGATGTTTTCAGACAGTGACGAGTGTATTAAAGAAAACAAACTAGAACAATGGAATGCATCGTGACAAGAAGAGTGAGTAGGGTGTCAGGAGGGCTCATTCAAGCAGGATGATCAGAGAAGAGCTCTCTGAAGTGGATGTGTTTGAACTCCCTATAGAGCTGCGCTTGCCTCCTTCCCCCCAACAACAACCACAGCTGCTGAGGCCACCACCACAACTCTAACTTGTTCTCTATGACTTCCTAACAGTGGAGTGCTCCAGGGTTCCATTCTTCCTCTTTATCTGTCTTTACTAGTACATTATCTAGTTCTGAGGCTCTATATACAATCCAAATACTGATAACACCAACATGGACTTCTTCAACTCCAGACTTGGATATACAACTTTCTATATACCCACATGGATATGTACTAGACACCCAATTTAGCATGCTCAGAATGAGCTGCTGATCTTCTAGAATATGCTCCCCCACTATAGTTTTCCTCTCATATTATGACAATCCCCTCCTGCTAGTTGCTCAGGCACTGAAATTTTCCAAGTTACCTTTGATTCATGTTCACTAACTATGCACATTTTACTAAACCAGAAGATGTTCTTCAACCTAACTTCAAAATATAGCCAGAATTTGACCATGTTTCAAATTCCACAGTCACTGCTCTCATCCAGGTTACCATCCTTTTTCACCTGGTTATTTCAATGATCTCCCTTTACTTTCTACAGTTTCCAACGCAGGAAAGGGCACATCTTTAAATATTTAAGGCAAGTGGTGATGATGCCATCATGTGGTAATACCTATTCCATGCATAGCACTGGCTACAGGCCAGGCACCAGTGGCCCTTCCATGATTTGCCTCCATTATTTCTCTGGCCTCATTTCCTACTACTCTCCCTGGAATTCATTCCATTCTGCAGTCACCTCCCTCTTGTTCTTAACACCCCAAGCATCTGCCCCATCAAGAATTGCAAAACTCCCGCACTTAATCCCAGCACTTCCTGTTCTCCCTGCTATTTTTTTTTTATAGCAACTATCATCTTCTAACGAACTACACACTTACTTATGTTTATTATTTGTCTCCCCTCGGTAGAATTAAGATCTAACAGTGAAGGAATTTTTGTTTCTTTACTCACTGTTGTATTTCCAGCATCTAGAACAATGTTTGGCAAATAGGTGCCGGATAACTATTTATTAAATAATAATGTCAAGTACCAATTAACACAAAATCTGTGGGGTTGATATACGTTTGTGTTTGATAGCGCTATTTTACAGAGGTTCCTTGGGAGACTTCAACAACCTGCTCTTCTATTTCTGGTGCATATCTAGTTAAGAAGACACATTACATTCTTGATTGAAATCACCTACTTTTCATAACAACCTTAAGAAGTTGTATTATGCAGATGAAGGAACTGTGAGTTCAACATATTGCAGAGACTCATATGTCTGGTAAGTGTTAAAACTCCAAGTTAAGCTTCCTTGGGGCTATGGGGTTATACTTGCTCTTCCATCCTATCAAGGTGTCTTGTTGCCTCAAAAAGTATTTTCCTATGGGTGTCACTGAACGTTCCATGTAAACATATACATGAGACCGAAATAATGTCACTATATTTTAGAAGCTGTCCAAATGCAGGTTATGCCTTGTAGGTTTCTATTTTTTTCATGTTTTTGCCTTGTTGGGGCTACAGCCACAAAGAACAAACTTGATACTACTCAGATTCCAGAGATGATGGAACTGACATACGCATCAGTGGGAAAGAACAATGTGATGGGAATAGGAGTGAATTATCTTCTGGAGTGAAAATTGTGTGCAGCAGAGGCAATTTATCATGTCATATCACCACTAAAATTATCTCCCTGCTGCCTACCAGTCCATCAGAAGCTTTGCTTCAATGACTTCTTTAGTATTATTTAAGCAAATGAAATATGCTTGCTTCTAATTTTATTTGTTTACGCATTTTTTGTACTTTTTTAGTAAGAGAATGTTTTAGTAACTTTATAGTCATAAATATTTGTGATGCTATTTTTGCAGCAGTATCATAAAACATGCATTGTATTCAGAACAGGGTCAGATTGACCAACACTGGCATAATTCTTCATATTTGATGTCAGCTCTACTAAATAAAACACAGTTAAAGCAAAATTGCTTTATCATGAGCATGAAGATCTAGTGGATTTTCAACATGGCTGGACTTAGTTTGGGAGGGATGAGGGCACTGTGTTTGAAGAGGATGTTTTTAAAAGGGTTTTAAAGTGTTTTCTATACCACCTGACAGCAGCAAGTTTTTTAAGTGGGTTGCTCCTTAAATGGACTGGAGAGTCTATACAGCCTTTGGAACAACATCTCTCCTTCAAGATAATTTTAGGGTTGATATAAATTTGTGGTTGATAGCTCTATTTTGCAGAGGCTCCGTGGGGAAACTGCAACAACTTTACCTTCTATTTCTGGTGCATTTCTAGTTAAAAAAGTGTTTGCTGCTTTACCTATACAGACATCCTCACAGACCTTTTTAGAGGTTGCACATGGATAGAAAGGATTGAACATACATATTGTGTGTTTCCTTTCTCATTTTCTTTGAGGTCCCACCATCCTCGTCCTTGATGCCATTCTTTCTCTTCTTCATCTCTGGAAAGAGGCACATGCAGCAGAAGCCTCTAAGCATTATCTGGTCTGTGATCATTCGGTGACTGCTCAAGTTCTCCACAGGATGCCCAATTCTCTTTCTTTTGCAGTATCCCAGGCATTAGAAGGCACTATGTCCCTTCATGACATAGGACTGAAGTCAGCCTCCACATCATACCTACCTGCAGGTTTAGCTCTTTCCTCAGGAGTGAACTGATATATCCTTTTCCACACACTAACCCTTTCAATAATCTAAATAAACCTTTTGTGTCCCTCCTTAGTGTTTTGACATAAGCTCATCCATCTGTGGCAGGGTGACTCTTCATTACTATGACTACTAACTCTTACCATCTGGATCCTTTGAGATTTGTCCATACTATTTGAAAAGTGTTGTATCTGAACTCTAAATACAACTTCAGTTAAAAAGAAAATGAATCATTGCACTTTTGCTCAACATTCAAGATTGTTGCCTTAGATAATACTAGAAAGTCTATTTTCCTAGTTAAGAGTTCTTTCTACAACTCCATTCTGTTCTACACACAGAATTAAGATCCAAAGAGATTAGAGAATGATGGGCTGGAACCAACAAGATAAAATATAACAGAAATGTTTCATCTGTTAGAGCAGCTAAATAATATAGACTTTAAAAATTTCCATGTCATGGATTGGAAGAATCAACATTATCAAAATGGCCATATAACCAAAGGTAATCTCCAGATTCAATGCAATTCCAATAGGGATCCCAATGATATATTTTAAAGAGCTAGAACAAAAATTGCTGAAATTTATATGGAACAGCAAAAGACCCCAAATAGCCAAAACCCCTTTGACAAACAGAAGAGAGAATGGAAATACTACAAAACCCAGACTTCAAACTATACTACAAAGCCATAATAATTAAAACAGCATGGTACTGGTATAAAAACAGAAAAACAGAACAATGGATCAGAATCGAGTATTCAAAAAATGAAACCACACACATATGGTCAACAAATCTTTGACAAAGGGGAAAAAAATACACTGGAACCAGGACAGCCTCTTAAATAAATGGTGCTGGAAAAATTGGACCATGACTTGAAAAAAAAAGATAACACCTTGTACAAGTCAATTCAAAATGGATAAAAGACTTAGCTGCGAGACCTGAAACCATAAAATACATAGAGGAAAACCTGGGCAAAACCCTCCATGAATTTCACTTCAGAAATACATTTCTGGAAACAACTACAACTGGCAAAACAAAATGAAGGAAAACAAACAGCTGGGACTACATCAAACTAAAAAGTTTCTGTACAACAAAAGAGACAATAAACAAAACAAAAGAAACCCAAACTGGGAGAAGATTGTTGCCCTTCAGACAAATGACAAGGGTCTGATAACAGAGATCCACAAAGAGCTCCTACAACTCAACAAAAACAAGGCAAAAAGCCCAGTCAAAAAATGGGGAGTACTAAAAAGACACTTCTTCACAGAAGAAATACAGATGGCTAGTAGGCATATGAAAGAATGCTCCACATCAATATATCAGAGAAATGCAAATTAAAACCACACTGAGATACCATCTTACATAGTAAGAATGACCCATATAAAAAAAATAAAAGGACAACAACAAGTGCTGGTGCGGATGTAGAGAAAAAGGAACTCTCTTACAGTGATGGTGGGAGTGCAAATTGGTCCAGCCACTATGGAAGACTGTGTGGAGGATCCTCAAACAATTCAAAGTGGAACTACCATTCAACCCACCAATCCCACTATTGGGAATCTACCCAGAGGACATGAAAACACTAATTAAAAAGGACACCTGTATGCACATGTTTATTGCAGCTCTGTTTACAATTGCCAAGATATGGAAATAACCTAAATGCCCCCAAACCGATGAATGGCTGAAAAAAAATGTAGTGTGTATATACACAATGGAATACTATGCATCAACCAAGGAGGAAAAACAGATATCATTTGCAGCAACATGGATGGAACTAGAAGGACTCATATTAGCAGAAATAAGCCAGAAAGAAAAAGAGAAATACAAACAAACAATAAGAAATATTAGAAACAACCAACAGAACTGAATGAAAGAGCAAAAGAGGAGGAGGGGGAAGAAAACGCCGGAGGCAGAGGTCACAAAAGAATAGGATGGTTAACAGATGTTAAGGAAATGGGAAAACCCTGGGGTACACAATAATGTAACATATATATATATATATATAATAAATTAAACTGAAAAACCACCACCAACAACAACAAAACCTAGAAATTTGACTGCAGAATCCTGGCTCCCTGAGTGGGGGTAGGGGCATGACAAATAAGACTATAGTAGAGGGTTATTGGTACTTTGGTGGTGAATGTGGTGGGGTAACAAACAATTGAAGAGGTGTGAGTCTATACCTTTAAAACATATACAGTATTGTAAACCAATGTTATCTCAATAAAATAATTAAAAATTTAAAAAAATAAAATAAAATAAAATTTCCATGTTATGTGACTGGCTCATAAAGAAATTGTGGTCAACAAAAGCCCCCAAGTATTTCTTCATGCTGCCAAAGTAGGTCTCCCTCATGCTCTACTTAATTCTTTTTATTTTTTTTTCTTATAGCACTGGGAGGTATATTAATATTAAATATTAATATTTAATTAGGACCACTTTTGGGTGGTCCCCATAGGTCTCCCACCACTATTTCTACTTTAAAACTGTTAGGCGTTAAAGATCTTGTTGCCGGGCATAGTGGCACATGCCTGTAAGCCGCAACCTAGGAAGCCGCGTCCAGAGCCAGGGATTGCGGTTCGAGTCCCGCTGAGGGCACGTAGCGAGACCTAGTTCCAAAAAAATACCTGGGCATGGTGGCGCGTGCCTGTAATCCCAGCTACCTGAGAAGCTGAGGCTGGGGATTACTTGAATCTTTGGTACCCCCGGCAATGTGAGCCTGCAGTTCTACAGGCAAAAATAGCGATCTCCTTGTTGGTTCCAATTCATTCTTCTAGACTGTGTATCTTTTATTGTTTGAAAATTTTTATTAAGGTATAATAAGTAAGCCGGGCATGGTGGCTTGTGCCTGTAAGCTTCAGCCTATGAAGCAGCTGGGGCTAGGGATCGCTGTTTGAGTGCCGCTTGGGACAACACAGCGAGACCTAGTCCCAAAAAATAGCTGGGTGTGGTGGTGCATGCCTGTAATCCCAGCTACCTGGGAAGCTGAGGCTGGGGATTGCTTGTGTCTGTGATACCACGGGCAATGGGAGCCTGCAGTTCCATAGGCAAAAATACCGAGACCTAGTCTCAAAAAAAAAAAAAAAAAAAGATATAACAAGTAAAATCCATAGGTTTTAAGTCTAAGCTTGATTTTATACACACACACACAACCACTAATCAGACCAAAAACGTTACCAACACCCAGAAATCTTCCATGTGCCCTTTTCTAATCAATAACTCCCACCTAACTACTTTCCTGATTTCTAACACCATTGACTAGTTTTACTTATTTCTGACCTTCCGCTACATGGAATTATAAAGAATGGATTTATTTGTGAATGATTTCTTTTGTACACGTCATTATGTCTGTGGGATTGGTTCATGCTGTTTGCTCATATGTTGTGTCTGCAAGAGTGATCTACACTGTTGCCCATAGCAGTGGGGTGTTTCATTTTCGTTGTTAGGTAGTAGTTCCTTGAATGGAAGTGCCACAATTTGTCCATTATCCTGTTGATGGAAAGTTGAACTGCTTCCAATTTCACACTTATATAAATAATGTTGTTATGAACATTTATGTACATAAATTTTAGTGACTACTTGTGTTTATATAGTTTATTTATATTCTTGTGTGTATATGTTTATATGTACTGTTTTTATATGCATCTATATCATATGTTTACCTTTTGTATGTACTGTCAAGCCACTTTCTAAGGTGACTGAACAGCTTGCAGTTAGTGATCATCATTTTTTGTGTGCTTGGCTAGGCAACAGTCCCCAGTTATCCAATTAAATATTAATATAAATGTTGGTATAAAAGTATTTTGTAGATGTGCTGGAGATCCATAATGAGCTGACTAAGTAAAGTATATTTTTCTAGCTAATCTGTGTATAGAAGACATTCTGTTAGATGAAAGACCTGAAGAGTATTGCTGAGGTTTTGTTGCAGAGAAAGAAAGGCTGCCTGTAGAAAGTAGCTTCAGCTCATGAGCCAAACTGTCAGTCTGCCTATGGAATTCAGGCTTGTCTAACCAGCCCCCGCACTCACAGAAGCTCCTGTCTTGCAATAGATTTCATTCATATTTCCTGTTGATTCTATTTCTCTGGTTGAACTCTGACTGAATCAGATTCCAGACCAGGTTGGTATTATTGCTACAACAATTACTTAAATATGTGGAAGTGACTTTAGAATTGGATATTGAGTAGAACATGGAAGAATTTTGAAGATCTTGATAGAAAAATCCTACATTAGCTTGGACAGATTGTTGTTAGAAATATGAAAGTCAAAGCAATATGAAAGTTAAAGGTCCTGGCAGGGGAGACTTGGAACCAAAATGTAGAATAGGGGGTATGGACCAGGAAACTGAGAGGCCACAGATAGATTGGAAAAAAAGCACAAGGGAGAGAACAGTGAGTAAACAGGTTTGTGGTGGTGAGCAGGCTCCTTATGTTCCTTATCCCCTTCTTCTGCTCAATATTTTTTTTGAGACTATGGAACGTGATAGAGAACCATGGGGACTACAATGGTGTAAGAAAAAAATTTAATTAATAAAAAGAAATTTAAAAAATCAGCTATCTTGCAAGGGAAGAACAGTGGGAGGACTCAATCTACCCAGTGTAAGACTTCCTGTATAGCTATGATAAGCAAGATGGTGGATCAGACACACAGGCTGGTGTTTAGCTGGACTAGGACGCATATTGTCAAAAAGGTTTTCTGTTTTGTTAGGCAACCCTCTTTCTGGTCCTTTGGAAAGAGCGAACAGGCCCTTTGGAGCCTTTTTTTTTTTTTTTGACTGTGCCTGTTGGTGGTTATAGGTGCTTCTGTTACACCCTCCTTTAGGTTTATGGAAGGCAAAAGGGAAACCCAGAGAACTTCCCACCATATTGTTCCTGAAGTCCCCAAGCTCCTAGCCAACTAGGTTTTCTTCTTTCCACCTTTTAAAAATCTTCATGCTTCTTTGCTGTTATGTCCAGGGTTTGTTAGTTCTAAGAGGGTGCCTTCCATCTTGATTCAACCAGAAAGTCAGATTTCTTTCTGAATCTTTCAAAATTTGATTCTGTCGTGCAAAGTATTAGACCATCCCTTTGAAGTCATATGCCCCTTCTAAATTAATTTACTCCTGGTCTTAATTGGAGCTTCTGATAAAAATATTGAGCAACTGGGCATGGTGATGCACACCGTAATCCCAGCTACCTGGGAGGCTGAGGCTAGGGATCACTTGAGTCTTCGGGTTTGAGACTACCCTGGGCAACATAGTCTCAAAAAAAATATTGAGCAGAAGAAGGGGATAAGGAACATAAGGAGCCTGCTCATCACCACCAACCTGTTTACTCACTGTTCTCTCTCTTGTGCTTTTTTTCCAATCTATCTGTGGCCTCTCAGTTTCCTGGTCCATACCCCCTATTCTACATTTTGGTTCCAACTTGTCTATTTCATTAAGTATTCTGTTTGTATGAATGCATTCCTGGTCCACCACAAAACAGCCCTCCCAAGTAACCCCTGTTACAAGGTCTACCCCGTGAGAGAGCTCTTGTTTGCATAAGAATCTGGTGATGGTGGCTATATACATTTACATATTATCAGCACCACTCAAACAAACTGAGCTAACTGGCCACCCTGAATATTAACATACTGGAACAGCATTGGGCCTAGACTGTTATTTTTTTCCTTATTCATCACCATTGCCTAATCCCAGTCAGACTGGGAGCATAGAAGCAGTACAGACTGCCAAGGAATGCTCACAATTGAATGTATCTTTTTTATTGCTAAGAGTTTTTAAAAATCTATCATTTATGATAAATTATCAAATGCCAGATACTACGCTAAGAACTTTGCATAGAGTCTTTCTAACATAGTAGTGCTCTGAGGTAGAATCCAGTATTCCAACCACTTTCAAAGAAAGAAATTAAGGTACAGAAAGGACAAGTAACTTTCTCAAAGTCACACAGCCAAAACTTGAACCAAGCTCTCTATAACTAGAGATTCCAAATTCAGACATGGAGTCATATTGTCTTTCCCAATGACTTTGCAACAAAGGGATTTAATCCTTGACCTGGCATAACCAACGGACCTAACTGGAAATATTAATTCACATTGACCCACTGCTCCCCATTGCTACCTTAGCATGAATGCCTTCTTCAGGTTAGATCTACACAGAGCAGGGCCAAGGGAACAGGGAGAAGTTTGGGGAGTTCTGATTAGAAGGAGCAAGGGAGTACAGCACCACAGAGATAGTAAACACCTGGACAATGGACTTCAGTCCTAGGGCATTAGGCTTCTTAGGTCACACAACTCTGGGATAAACATGAGCAGAGGGCTGGGCAACGTCAGCAGAGTTTAGTTTGAATCTCAGCTCTGTCAGTAACTGTTTGACTTTGGGCGGATTACTTGGCCTTGAAGAATTTCAATTCTGTCATCTGTCATTGAGATGGCTGGAGTATCAGAGGGCACACCCGAGGATCCTGTGGGCTGAGAAAGATCAGCAGATGCATTTTGTTTGGACAGCTCAGTGTTACAACATTGAAAATTTTTAACCCTTTTTGAGCAAGATATGAGCTTTCCAGGACAAAGCCCTTCACTCTTTGTGTTTCACCCCTGATTTGCATTCTAAGTTCCCAGTTCAGCACAATGGACTATGGGTGGGGAACTCTGGGTCATTTGGTGGTGGGGGTGCTATGGTAACAACACCTGAAGGGGGATCCTGTACTTCCAAAATACAAACAATGATGTAAACTAACATTACCTCAAAAAATTTTAAGTAAATAAATAAACTCCCCTGCCGGTACCTAAAGGCACTTGAGGTTTTGACTGCAGCTCTGACTCCCCTGTCCATCTTCCTGAAGAGACATCCAGTCAGAATCCTCTATGGCTACTATTTCGCTGCAACTGAACTAAGTCTCCCCTTGTGGACCCAGCCTCATGCGATAGGGTGAGAACTGCGCTAGGAAAGGGGAGGTCTCTTCTAGACCCACATCGGACACACAGCTGAGGGATCTAGGCCAGTGAGCTCGCGCGCGCCTCTGATTTTGTTTGCTTCTTTATGAGTTAACAAGCTCTGCCCGAAGTCACGAGTTACTGTGGACATCAAACAGTATACGTTCTATGAAAAAAACTCTTGAAAACCAAGACTCCCCAAATGTACGGAATCAATACCTACTCCAGCTACTCTGCCGATAGTAACAGTGTAATAAGTCTCTGTTGATTATAGTGGACACCGTTCTGAAGGGCTGCAGTGTCCATTCTGACAGGTTGCTACCTGCACCAAATCAACCGTTAAATCTTTTCAGCATCACCCCAGTAGTTCACTAGAGTGAAAGACAAGAGCACAGTTGTCTGAATACAAATCTGTTGAATATGCTTTATAAAACTTCAGTGTGCAAATTGATACATTAGTTGATTTGATTTTTCTTTCTCCTTGGCAAGGTTTAGGCAGTTGAGAAGGACCAGGACCAGGAGACATATGGGACCTCAAATGTGGTTGAGATATTCATGTGAGGACTATAACTATAACCCTTTTAATGTCATGTCACTGTAATGCACTGGATGGAGGGCCCCCCAAAAGTATGTTACCTCCTGACTTCCAGAACCTGTGGGTGTACTCTTATTTGGAAAAGGGGGTCTTTGCAAAGGTAATTAAGTTTAGACTGTCAAGATAAACTCATCCTATGTCACCCGGTGGACTATCAATGTGATGACAAATGTCTGTATATAGGACAACTGACAAGAACAGATAAAGGGAGAAGAGGAGAAAATCAGATGAAAGTCCACTGCCATCAGAAAGCTGGAGGAAGCAAGGAAAGATTCTTTCATAGAGCCTTTGGGCCTGACTGACACCTCAATATCAGGTCATCAGAGCTATCACAGAACAAGTTTTCTGTTTTCTAAACCATCAGATTGGTGCTTATTTGTTACTGCAGCTGTGGGAAACCAATACATTGCCTGTCACTTCTCATTCAGAATGTGCTGTTCTGTTCTGCTTAGGAGACCATGGTAGGTTTTTGGGATTTCTTGTACCTCCAAAATTTCAAGTTATATGCCTTGACTTTATTTTTTGAACCATTCAAACTATGAAAATGTTTCACACACACACACACACACGCAGCTTTGGCATTGCTAAACGCTTTAAATTTTTTGACTATAGAGATGCACCATAAAATGCAGCTTAAGTGTTACAGGCTATGCAGTCAGACAGACCTAGGTGCCAGCCTCTTCTGTTCCCCTACTACTGCCTGACTGAACTTGGGCAAATGATTTAGCCTTGGCCATTTCACATGTACAATTGGGTTAACATCACCTCCCTGGCAGGGTTTTGGGAGCATTAGCGATAATGAACCCATGGCTGGAGTATATTAGCTTCTGAACCATCATTTCTATGTTCTCTGTGAAGAATCAATTGAAAATAAGATCAACACTGGAGGCAGGAAACCAGTTAGAAAGCTTCTGTAAATATCTGGTCAGAACACCATGGTGGCTAGGCACTGGCTGCTCCAAGACCAGCCTGCATGCATCCCCTGGGAGCTCGTCACAAGCTCAGGCTCCTCCACATACCTGCTGATTCAGAGTCTGCATTATAACAAGATGCCCAGGTGACCCGTGCCTCGTTTCCAGCTTGAGGATTGTTGTCAGAGGCTACAAGGAAACAGGAAGGCATGACTCTGTCAGGGGTATTTAGCAGGAACTGACGGGATTCAGCATCAACTGCACTGATCCTTATAAAGTTAACTGATTTGTCCATCTGCTGGAACTTATTTTTTTTGTCACCCAGAGTTCCAACTGACCGCACAACCTACCGGATGGGACTCGACTCTCACCGCAGCTGAGGAACTGGCCTGGGTCTGGAGCTGTGAGCGGACAGAAAGTTGGGACTTCTCAGGAGTGGCAGCACATGGCCCCCTACACAGCTCAGAATCAATAAAATATAAAATGGAACAGTGTAGGCTAATGCCACATATTTTTTGTTTTTGCCAAAGTAGATTTAGACTCCAGCTGTTTCAATAATTTCTTTAAGTCTCTTCAAAGACAACAGTTGCCTTTCATTTGAAAACACTGGAGGGGAGGGAGGAATTGAATTACCTTGAAAAGTTTTGAAAAGTGAAATGTGATCTCTTTATTCTAGCTGCAAAGAGAAAAGGTACCCTTGGGTTCATTGTGGATCCATATTTTAAAATCAGGAGCTCCTGGTTTTCTATAATTGCTGTTTAAAATATGGGAAGTGGTGGGTGGGTTGATCTGGATCATCGTTAAATACCAGAGGATCCAGAGAAGAATCCCTCCCCATGAATAATTCCCATATGCCATTTGTCAAAGGAGACTGACTTCACCCATGAGTCAATATGTTTATTCCTGTTAGATTAGGATGACAGTACTTCAGCTGCCAGTCGTGTCCTTCAAAACTGTCTTCAAAAACTGTTCTTCTGTCCTTCAAAAACTGCAAGGAAAGCTATCAATTAATGAAAAAGAGTGACTTGCCATTTGATCATGGTAGCCATGGTGGAAAAGCACGGGACTCCTTACTGAGTATTTTCAAGAGGAAACTTAGCCAGACACTTCTTCAGCAAATATTTGATGAATGCTTACCACGTTCTCAAAGCGTTGTGCTGAAAAGGTTCTTAGTTGCAATCAACAGAAACCAATTCTGGTTAACCTAAGGGGAAAAGGAATTCACAAGCAGGAAATCAGGCAGCGGGAAGGCCAGAGAACCAGGTTTGGAAATGGTCTGAGGTTGAGGGAAGCTTAAGGGTCAGAGCCCCAGCCAAGTTCACACCACAGGAACAGACCACTGAGGCGCATCTGACATCCCCACTGGGCACTGAGTGCTTGGTACATCACCACTGACCACTGGTAGTGACCATCGGATGCCACAGCTACTGCTGTGAATCAGGAATCAGGAAACTTCCCTTGCTTCTTTGCAGCACTGGCTTTGGATTTGAAATCCTGGACCGGAGTTTCAGGTTGGCAGACCCTAGGTTGCATGCCCACATGTAGGCTGCTACATGGGAAAGTGAGTGTCTGATGTTTTCAATTTTCTTGGCTCCTGCCCTCATCTCCTCTCATTCAGCGGGCATTCCCCATTCTCCTCACATTTCTCTCTCCTTCTCTCTCTCTCTCTCTCTGTCTCTCTGTCTCTCTCTTTCTTTCTGAGAGAGACTAGGTCTCGCTATTTTGCCCGGGGTGGTCGAACCCGCGGACTCCATTCCTAACCTCAGCCTTCCAAGTAGCTGGGATTACAGGCACGCACCACCACACCCAGCTGGCCCTCACATTTCTACCTCAAACTCTCCTGGGCTCCAGGCTCGCATGTTTACGTACCTATATGGCACCTCTCAGAAGTCTAATCAACAACTCAATCTTAGCAAAGTGGATAACAAATACTTGATTCCTCCATCTCCCCCCCCACCAGCACCACCAATACTCAAGCCTAAATCCTAGGATTACCCTCTGTTCTTCACTTTGTCCCAACTCCATATCCAAACATAAGAATGTCCAGTATTTTCTACTTCTCCTAATATACCTCAAATCTACCCTCTTCTCACCACCTCCAATACTACTGCTATAATCCAATATATGGATATATACTATATCCATCCATATAGTAATCATATATAATGTATATATTGATGACTGCTATAAACCATTATATATTATTACTACACATTATCATTACATTATATATGATTACTATACATTATTATTTATTCTGAACTTTCACTATTAACCAAGGTATGGGCAGGTTTAATATAGTGAACCACCAGGAACAAACACAAGAAACTGCAGTACACAGCCACACAGAGACCTGGTTGAGGAAGGAAGGAAATGGATTGAGGAGAGTAGCAATGGGACCCTTGACCTCTTTTCTCCCACCATCTGATTACCTTCCAGTGCCCCCCACAGACTAAACTGAACCAAAAACCAACCAGAAAAGTAACCCTGGACTCCTTTAGGGTCAGAGAGGACCAAAGAATGTATTGGGTAAAAACTGCCGATGGGAGTGTAAACTGGTCCAGCCACTATGGAAAGCTGTGTGGAGGACCCTCAAACTAATGAAAATGGAACTCCCATTTGATCCTGCAATCCCACTGTCAGGAATCTACCCAAAGGACACCAAACTCTAATTCAAATGGACACCTGTACTCGGATGTTTATAGCAGCACTGTTTACAATAGCCAGGATTTGGAAGCAACCCAAATGTCCCAAAACTAATGAATGGATGAAAAACTTATGGTATATTTACACAATGGAATGTTATTCAGCAATCAAAAACAAATACAATGCATCTGTGATAACATGGATGGACCTAGAAGGAATCATACTAGCGGAAATAAGTCAGAAAGAAAAAGACAAAAACTAAATGGTCTCACTTATAGGTGGGATACAGGGAAAACAAGGAAAGGGCAAAAAAAGGTGAAAACTAACAATATGGCAACAGAGCTAAAGCATACAGCTAGGGAGGGGGAGGGAGGGAGGACTCAGGGGAGAGATGGGCACAAAAGATCAAGATGATGGTTCACAGGTGATATGGTATGGTGGTGGGAGAACTTCAGGAAATGCAATGATGTAAATATATATATGTAATAAAAATAATAAAAAGAATGTAATGGGGTACAAGTAAAGAAGTTAGTGGTATAGCCAACATGACGTCTCATTGGTCACCTTTCTCAATCTATTCACCACAGAGCAGAAAGATTCTTTCCAATGCAAATGACTTTTCATCACACAAGAAATGAAATCCAAGCTCTTACTGTGGCCTATATGACTCAAACTGATGTGGCCCACCCCTTTTCTCTTTCTGAGTACATGCCAAGCTCACGCCTATTTTAGAAGCTTTGAATGTGCTTTCTCTCTGTTTGGGGCTTTTTCCCTCAACTCACTCACTGCATGATACCCAAATTAGCCAATCAAAAATAGTCCCTTGTCCAGTTTTTATTTATTTCTCTCTCTTACATCATTGTGTTTTAATGTTCACTTCCCAATTTTTCATTGCTGGTATATAGAAAGTTAATTTTGTATATTGACCTTGTATCCTGTGACCTTGCTTAATTTATTTATTAGCTCTAGTAGGTTTTTGTACTTACTAGATTTTTTATTTTCATTTATTTATTTAATTTATTATTTTTATTAATCAATAAACACACATAAATATATATATATACATACATATTTATATATTGCTTCATTGTCTACCCCAAGGTTCTACCGTAACCTTATCACCTATGAACCATCTTTATCTCTTGTGCCCTCCCTCAATTTTACTCTCCTCCCGGTCTCTTGCTCTATGCTTCAGTTCTGTTGACAGTTTTAAGTATTTCTTGTCCATTTGTTTGTTTGCTTTCCCTATATCTCTCATTTAAGTGAGACCATCCTGTATTTCTCTTGCTCTTTCTGGTTTGTTTCCGTTAACATGATTCCTTCTAGCTCCAACCATGTTGCTACAAATGACATAATTTTGTCTTCTTTGATTAAGGAATTATATTCCATTGTGTAAATATACCGCATCTTTTTCAGTCATTCGTCAGTTTTGGGGCATTTGGGTTGTGTCCATAGCTTAGCAATTGTGAACAGTATTGCGATAAACATCTGGGTACATGTGTCTTTTTTAACTAGTGTTTTGATATCCTTTGGGTAGATTCCCAGAATTGGGATTGCTGGATCAAATGGGAGTTCCATTTTCAGTAGCTTGAAGGTCCTCCACACAGCCTTCCATAGTGGCTGGACCAATTTCCACTCCCACCAGCAGTGTAAGAGTGTTCCTTTCTCTCCAGATCCATGCCAAGACTTGTCTGTTTTTTATATATGGGCCATTCTTACTAGTGTGAGATGGTATCTCATTGTGGTTTTGATTTGCATTTCCCTGATTATTAGTAATGTGGAATATTCTTTCATATGCCTATTGGCCATTTGTGTCTTTTTAGTTCTTCTCCCCATTTTTGACTGAACTTTTTTACTTTGTTTTTGTTAAGTTGTGTGAATTCTTTGTGGATTGGCTCTTTGTTATCAGACCCTTATCACTTGTCTGGAGGGCAAAAATTCTCTCCTATTTGGTTTAGTTTCTCTTTGTTTTGGTTATTGTCCCTTTTGCTTACAAAAACTTTTTAGTTTGATGTAGGACCAGCTGTTTAAAAATATGGAATACTTCATGAATATGTGTGTCATCTTGTGCAGGGGTCATGTTCATCTTCTCTGTATTGCTCCAATTTTAGTGTAGGTGCTGCTGTAGTGAACAGTATTAGATTTTTTTCTATTCACAATTATGTTATTTGAATAAAAAGTTCATTTCCTCTTTTCCAATTTGTATGGCTTTCTTTCTTTCTTTCTTTCTTTCTTTTTTTTTTTTTTTTTTTTTTGGTCTTATTGCACTGGCTAGGATCAAAGTATGATGTTGAATAAAAGTGTTAAGAGTGGATATAGTGATCTTGTTACCAATCTTAGGGAGGGAAGAAATAAGTATTTCACCAGTAGGTATGGTGATATATTTATCATATATATGGTGAGTCTCAAAAAACTAAACTGTTGTGTGGGAAAAGAAGCCTCAGTGTACAAGAAAGGCTAGAGCAAACAATTTTATTATTCAACTTACATGGATGGTATCTAAAGTATGAGTTCTGAGGAATAACAAAACTTAGAGTTTGCACAAGAACTTAAAATAAGAAAAACTCAATAGCATGACTGAAAAAATGGGGAGGGGGACCACAAGCAGACCAGAAATAATAATAGACACTATTTATTGAGTGCCTGTTATTTACCATGAACTATTCAAAGTACATTTCATGTATTATCCTATTTACTTTTTGCATAAGTAAGGGAAGAGGGAAATCCAGAAAAAACAAACACTTGAAAGAGAACCTTAAAGAAAGTCAACTGTGGAATGTCACCAAATGCAAGGAAAGAGGGGGTCCTAAAAAAGAACAAATGGCTTCCTGATTTTGCTGAGAGGCTAAATAATAAAAAGACAAAAGAATGTTCCTTTGATTTGCCAACATGGAAGTTGGTTGCTTTAGTAAGAGTGGAATTGGAGTGAAGAACAGGGAAATGGAGTGTAGAACAAGGATGGAGAGGGTTGAGGAATGGGTGGGAGCTGAGGAGAAAGTGATAGCGAGTGTAGACAAGCTTTTGGAGAAGTTGGATTCTTAAGTGGGCAGGAGAAAAGCTGTCAGATGAGGCAGGCTAACGGGTCAATGGAGAAATGTTCATGACCCCATGTTCCTGCCATGCTCTCCTTTTCACAGTTCTACCAAACTTGACTGTGTCAATACTGTTTTCTCCACATGTAAAGTTCTGCCTCTACCTTTCTTCACCTGGTAAGCTCTTACTTATCCTTTAAGATTCATTCCAAAGTCCCCTCTTCTGTGGTGAAGACATCACAAAGTTAAGGCAGATGAGCCACTTCTTGCACCATGTCCCAGTCACCATTTCTATTAAAGCACTCAGCACACAGGTTGTAATGTCAATGTTTTGTTTGCTTTCTGTCTTTCCTACTGTACTACACCTTCCTCCACCACTTAGGACTGGTCTTACCCATTTTTGTTCATTCCCTTCTTAAAAATCTTTCACTGGAAATGGTTAACTGATTACATAAATGTGGTCAGGTTATGAAAATTCATCAATTTTTACATTTACACTCAACAATCAGGTGTGTAGCATTTTTCATGCACAAAAAGAACCCATAAAAACCCATTTCCCCATCTATTACCTTCATATTAAAATCCAATTACTGAGCACTTACTGTGTTCTCAGCACTGTGCCAAGTTCCTAGATGACACCAGCAAGCAACTTTTGGCCTCCCTGCCCCCTCCAGGTCTTAGTTTATGCTGGCAGAAGTCTGAACAGATCATAAGTGTGTCTTGCTCCAGGACCATGAGTGCCAGAATGGCCAAATCTCACTTTGTAAGAGTTCAACAATGCTGGATAAACAAAGCAGATGAAATAACAAGTGTGTTGACTTGCATGTTGCACTTCTGGGAATGTACTACTGGAAAACAGCACGGTCTTTTGCAATAATATCTTCACATTTTGCATCTTGCTTATGAACAATTTTCTATACATTCTTGTCATGCCCCATGCCCTTAACCTGCACTAGCAAAGTTCTGAGAAACTGATTTCTGGACCAATGTAATGAAATGTTCTACCTCCTTTTTAAGGCTTCAAGGACATTTTTCATGTTTTTCCAAAAATAAAGAAGCAAACATTTTACTTCTTCGTTGATAATATTGGAGTGTACTACTCACACTTAATCTGTGTTTAGCAATCTGAAATGAGGCCTTATGGGTGTTTGAATTCCTGGAGCTCTTTCACATTTCCGGACTTCAATTGAGTGTGATGAACACGCTACAAGAATAGCAATCTAGGAAAACCAGCCCATATTAAGGAATTAGGATCAGAACATGGCTTGTGAAACAATGTGGTTTTTGAAGTCTAGCCCTGGCTAAATGTCTGACTTCAGCTAAATTGCTTAACTTCCCTGCACTATAGGTTCCCCACCTTATAAAATGTAACAAATATTGTGACCTTTAAGATTAGTAGTTAGAGGACCGTGCTAGCTATTATAGAGCTACTTGCTAGGAGAAGGAGTAATTACTCTTAGGGATCACTTCATCTTGAGGAAGGGTAGTAATTCTGTCCTCTGACTACAAAATCTCCTTAACTGTTCTGTAGAAATCTTTTCAAAGACATAGAGACACAGGGACACTTAAAGTGGGCAGATTTTATGGCAAGTGAAAGCGACTTTTAAAAAAGCTGGCATAGTGGCACGTGACTATTGTCCAAGCCCTGGGAAGCAAGAGGCCTGAGATTGCTTGAGTTCGCAGGTTCGAGACTACCCCGGGCAACATAGTCTCAAAAACTCAACATAGTCTCAACCTGGTCTCAAAAAAAGTTGGCCTTGGCAGGTGTCTGTAATCCCAGCTATCTGGGAGGTTGAGGCTGGGGATCGCTTGAGTCTGTGGTACCCCAGGCAACATAGCGAGACCTAGTCTCCAAACTAACTAACTAACTAACTAACTAACTAAAAAGACATTGATCCACTTGAGCACCAAGTCCCTCACTGACTAAAACCCACAAGAGAATTTCTCAGTCTTCTATGCCAGACAAAGCAGCACTTTTTGGGCTGCTATGGGCAAAACTATGGTTTATACTGTGGGCAATGTGAACTTGGTTTGCTTCCTTCGTCCCTTTCTTCACCAGGAAGAGCATATCTAGGCTTGTGATCCACTTGTAGCATTTCAGCATCCCGTTTTTAACTTTCCGTTTGGTTTCTTTCCTTTTCTTTTTCATATTCTCATTTTCCCTGCATCAGAATTTGCTGGTGTTTTTTTAAGTCCCGTATATGACATGGATCTTTGTACCCACTTCACATCCTCTTGGATGTATGGAGTGTATAACTTACCAAATGATTACTTAGTTACATATTAACTAACAGAAGCAGTATGAACATAACAAATATTACTCAGCATTGAAAACCTCTTGCCTGTTAACCATTCTAGAGGAAATGAAGGGGGAGTGTACTCAGATTCCACTTGACTTGCCAGGTTATTTGGCCATAACGATCTATAAAAATAGGTCTGCATGTAACAACAAATATCCTGTTGGATAGCTTTAACATTGTTAAGGCCAAAGCTAATTTCTTATGTTTTCAGACATTGCACATTGCACATTTCTCACTGACACCCTGTACCCATCTGGTCAATAAAAGTAGACAGAGAAAACAAACTATAGTCTTAAGGACTGTAAGCAACTTGTTCATTTTCTCCATGCATTTAGAATAAGAATCCCACTGCTCAATGAGGGCTGGAGCTGGCATTGTCTGTCTCTGATTTTTCTTCCTTCCAGTCTGGCATTTGCTCACTAGGTCACACTGGCTTCTGAAAATTTCAGCTTTTCCCCATCTTAAAGATATTCAAATTTCTTTCCTTTTAGTTTTATTGAGAAAGAATTGAAAGATTTTAGGTTTTCTGTGATGTTCTAGAATGTTCTTTTTCCAACTCTGGACATGGCTAACCTCCTGTCATCCATCCCCTTTCAGACGTCAGCTGAAATAGCTTCCTGAGAAAAGCCTTCTCTGACCATCCTTTGTTCCTTTCATCAAAACCAACAATTTGCTTAATTTTTTGGTCTACTTGTTTTGATTCTCTCACTACACTGACAACTTCTCAGGTGAGCACTGTTTTGTTCAAATGAGAAATGTTGGGTGTCCAAGGTAGTACTCTCCAGAGACTCTTCTCATAGTTTCCTGTTAATCTCCATCATGACTCTTATACCCTGAGGTATTTTTATGCTCTGGCTCTTGCTACTAGATCATTGGTTCCGTGAGGATAGAAGACAGGTCTGTCCTGTTCACTTCCATATTCCCAGTACCCAGCACAGGCCCTGACACTGGATGAAAGACAGAGCTTTAGCCTTTGTGTTTGGAATAAGACCAGCATGGTCATCTCTTCTTGAGAGCACAGTGCTTGTTAGTAACTGTGCTAGTCTAGTCTAGAATTACAAGGGGGTTTGGTTACTGATTCTAAAGGTGGCTTTGTCCATTTGAACTACTCTTAACAAATTTTCATGAACTGCGTGGCTCATGAACAACAGAACTTTATTAGTGACAGTTCTGAAGCCTAAAACGTCCAAGGTCAAGTTACTGGTAGATTCAGTGCCTGGTGAGGACTGGCTTCTTGGTTCATAGACCACCATCTTCTCTCTGGTAAGACAGCAGAGTGGGAAGTGACGTCTCTGTCCTCTTTTACAAAGGCACAAATTCCATTCATGAGGGCTTCATCCTATGACCTAATTCCTATCTGAATGCCTTACCTGATAATATCATCCGAGGTTAGGATTTCAATATCTGAATTTGGGGGAGGGGAGGAGACAGACATTCAGATTACAGCGAAAAGTTATAAGCAAAAAACGAATATTCCTATTTCTGTTGTGCACCTAAATGAGGAAGGACTTCAGCACAAGTTTTGAATGGTATCATAGGAATGCAGAAGTGCATAAGCAAATGTTTAGAAGATTGGAAAACTATTTGTGTTACTTAGCAGCTGCAAGGTTGTGAAACATATTTTATGCCTTGTGTGTGCTGTGAAAACAGTCTCTCATTTTTGAACAGTCTCCCAGCTCTTAATTTTAAAAATCTTTTTCCTATTACAAAAACAACAACAGCAAACCATATAATGCAAGCTACATTGACTAGTTTGGAAAGTCCAGAGGTCAACATGAATTGTAACTGAGTTAACAGCTATTAGCTGGAGAAAACTTGGAGGGTCCCACATTTTGCAGGAGATATTCTTTGTGGTGGGGCAGCTGTTGAAAGTTGTAGTGGAGAGGACCAAGATGGGGATATCAAAAAGTCGATGTGGGCATATGGGGAGCATGACATGACAAGGCATGACAACCAAGTCTAGTCTCTACCTTGTACCCCAATGCCACCAACATGGTTATTATCTTCCTTCCTTGCATCTGGCTTCATGTATGGCAACTTGACTTCTTGCCATCAACAGATATTTTAATTTTACAGATATAATATCATGCTGTGCTTAGGTAATAAGATCCTAAACTTAGATGTCTAAGGATTTGCAAGCACTACACATGGGCAAATGAATTGGGTCTATAACCTGCCTTGGAATTGCATGTGTCCTTAACCACTGGAACTTCTGTTTCAAAGTTCAATCTCCAGAAGATTCAGAAACTGGGCTTACAGATTAAGGATGTGTTCCTTTGTCTGCAGCTAGAAGGTAACTAACATCTCTCTCATTTTCTAATATATTGATGCAGAAGTCTTTTGGCATTGCTTATAGTGTTATAACTTGTTACAATACTTGGCAGACGCTTAGCCTCTTGAACTATTGCATTCTCAAATTCCAATGAAACTTGTTTTGATTCTGCAAAAAATTCTGTTGAAGCACGATGTTTGAAAACATTTAGATCATGGCTTTCAACTCCGCATTGGTTTGGGTGTATTTGCTAAGGATCTTGGGAATCCTAAAACATTTAGGTTCAAAGAAAACAAGGCTACCCACAACCCTCTCTAATCTTTTTGGGCTATTTGTTTTCAGTCTGTCTCCCTCACTAGACTGACAACTTTTCAGACCAAGGTTATCTTGCTCAAATGAAAGATATTGGGTATCTATAGTAGTAGTCCATAGAGACATAGCTCCATGTCACATAACAGCCCTGAGGATCTGTCTATGCTCCTGAACTCAGTTGGCACCCTGCTTTCCATGAGATTGTGACACTCGTTCTATCTAGTCTGTGTCTTTTTTGGGAAAGAAGACACGAATGATGTGCTCCCCATTTCTATGGTTTGTGTGTGTGTGTGAGTTACTACCCTAGCCCTCCCCTACCTCCAACACAAGATGCCCTTCCCACCAAACAATCCCATTACCCTTGTATTCTTCAAATGATACCTCCTCCATTAAGAACTGATCTTCATAACTTTTGGTACCTCTTTGGGCTTAGTCTTCAGTTTCTCCCATGTATTATAACCATTGTTGGTTACAACAATGCACATGCATAGATAGAAAACTCTTTGAGGTGGTGCTGATATCAAGTTTAGATTTGGGGCTCCAATAGTGCCAGCACAGTGCATGACATATAGTAAGTAGTCAGTGTTCGTGAAAGAAGTAAATCTGACATTTCTGTAAATGGAAGAATGCTAACAGGTTGGAACGGCTTTACTGATATAATCCACAGACTGGGCGACTCACTCACTTGAAGTGTTCAGTTCAGTGGTTTTTAGTAAATTCGAGAGTTGTGCAATTATCAAAACAGTCTTAGAACATTTGCGTTACTCCCAAAGGAATCACTGTACCGTTAGCAGGCACGCTCTATTTCCCCACAAATTCCTAGTAGCTACTCTTCCACTCTCTCTCTCAAGATTGCCCAATTCTGAACATTTCGTATACATGGAACAATAAATATATAGGTTTTTTCTGACTGCTTCTTCTGCTTAGAATATTTTTCAAGGTTCACGCATGATATGGCAGGTGTCAGTAGTTCAGGCCTTTCATTCCATTATCCAAATATACCACATTTTTAAAATCTACTAATCAATTAAACAATTTTTAAACTATTTCCACTTTGAGGCTGTTATGAATAATGTTGCTATAGATATTATTTTTATTTATTTATTGCATCATTGTCTGCTCCAGGGTTCTCCCACCACCTTGTCACCTGTGAACCCCAATTTTCGCTCCTCCCCCTCTCTTGCTCTCTATTTCAGTTCTGCTGACAATCAATTTTAAAGTTTTCTTGTCCATTTGTTTTGTTCGCTTTCCCTATATCCTTCATATAAGTGAGATCATACAGTATTCTCTTTCTCTTTCTGAATTATTTCTGCTAGCGTATACCTTCTAGCTCCATCCATGTTGCCGCAAATGACATAAGTCTTTCTTTTTTGACTGATGAATAGTATTCTATTGTGCACAAATACCACGGTTTTTTGATCCATTCATCTACTTTGGGGCATTTCTTTGGGTTGTTTCCATATCCTGGCTATTGTAAATAGTGCTGCAATAAAGTACAGGTGTCCTTTTGAATGAGTGTTTTTGTAACCTTTGGGCAGTTTTCTAGAAGTGGGATAGGCATTATTTTTTTGGTGGACATATGTTTTCATTTCTCTTAGGTATATATAGAGGAATAGACTAGCTGGGACATATGAGGCTTTCATGTTTAATATTTTGAAGTATCACCATATTTTTTCCCAAAAGTGGCTACAACATTTTACAAGTCCAAAAGTGATGTATGGAAGTTCCGATTTCACTCTAACCTTGTCAACATTCATCACTGTCTGTCTTTTTCATTATAACCATCCTACCAGGTGTTAAGTGAGATCTTATTATTTGATTTACATTTTCCTAGTGATTAATGATGTTGAGCATCTTTTCGTGTGCTTATTGATCATTTGTTTATATTTTTCTGGAGAAACATCTCAGATTCTTTGAAAAATTGGCTATAATTATCTTTGCTCGTGTAAAATACATATAACATCAAACACTTAAGGAATCCTAAGTGTACGATTCAGTGGTAATTAAGTTCATTGTTGTGCAACCAGTGCCATCATTTATTTCCAGAACTCTTTATGTCTTAACTCGAAATTCAGAATCCATTGAATAATAGCTCCCCATTCTCTTTTTTTTATTTTTTTATTTTTAAGAGACTAGGTCTTGCTATGTTGCTCAGTGTTGTCTTGAACCCTCAGACTCAAGTGATCCCCAAACTCAGCCACCCAGGTAACTGGATTACAAGTGTGCGCCACCACACTCGGCTTTATCTTCCCATTCTCTTCTCCTCTCACACCATGGCAGCCACCATTCCACTTTCTATCCCTATGAATTTAGTGATTATAGTGACTTCATGTAAGTGGAATCATAAAATATTTGTCTTCCTGTGTCATATTTGTCTCTTAGCATAATGGCCTCAAGGATTCATCCATGTGGTAGCCCGTATCAGAATTTCCTTCTTTTTAAAAACTGAATAATATTCCATTGTAAGTATATTCTACATTTAGTTCATTTATTCAGCGATCAATACACACTTCAGTTATTTCCACTTCTTAGCTATTGTGAATAATGCTGCTGTAAACATAGCGGTACAAATATCTCTTCGAGACCCTGCTTTCAACTTTTGGGGATATATACTCAGAAGTAGAACTGTTGAATCATATGAGAGTACTGGCTTTCATTTTTGAGTAACTGCCATACTAGTTTTCATAATGGTTACACCATTTTATACTCCTACCAATAGAATTCATGGCTCCAATTTCTCCACATCTTTCTCCAAATTTATTCTTTTCTCTTTTTTTGATAGTAATCATATTAATGAGTGAGTGGCATGTCACTGTGGTCTCAATTTGCATTTCCCTGATTAATGATTTTGAACATCTTCTAATGTGTTTATTGGTCCTTTGTATATCCTCTTGAAATTATGTCTATTCAAGTCCTATGTTTATTTTTTAATTGGATTATCTTATTATGGGGTTTGTAGTGTTCTTTATATGTTCTGTGATCGAATATATGATTTGCAAATGTTTTGTCACATTTTATCTGTTGTTTCTTACTTTTTTGATAATGCCCTTTAAGCAGAAAAGTTGTTAGTTTTGAAGAGTCCAATATATCTATTTTTTCTCTTGTCCCTTGTACCTTTGGTGTTATATCTACGAAAGTCTTGCCTAATCCAAGGTCACCAAGATTTATTCCCATATTTTCTTCTAAGGGCTTTATAATTTAGCTCTAACACTTAAATGCGATCCATGTAGAACTAACTTTTGTAGTATGTTAGGTAGGTATCCAGTTTCATCCTTTTGCATGTGGATATACAGCTGCCCTGACCCATTTGCTGAAGAGACTATTATTTCCCCCCATTGAATGGTCTTGGCATCCATGTTAAAAATTATTTGCTCATAGATGTATAGGTTTATTGCTTGACTCCCAGCTCTATTCCAGTGATCTGTATGTCCATCCTTACGCCAGTACCACACTGTCTTATGTGAGTGTAACTTTGGAGTATTTTGTAATATTCACAATTCTCAGTCTTTTCACTTCAGTCTTCTTTTCAGTGTTGTTTTAGCTATTCAAAAAATTGAAATTCTAGATGAATTTGAGGATAGTCTATCATTTTTCTGAAAAAAGCTATTAGAATTTTGACAGGGGAATCTGTAGGTCAATGTGGGGAGTATTGCCTTCTTACATATATTCTATGTAATCTGAACATGGGATGTCTTTTCATTTACTTTAATCTGATTTAATTCCTTTGCACATTTTTTTTCACTTTTCAGGATACAGGTTTGCTTTCTCTTTTGTTAAATTTTTTAATTATTTTATTATTTCGGTGTTAATATAAATGAATTTTTGCTTAACTTTATCCTCAAATCATTACTGTAACATTTTTAACAAGAGGTTAAAAATCACCATGAGCTGGGCGCAGTGGCGCACGTCTGTATTTGGAAGACTGAGGCTAAGAATCATTTGAGACCTTGGGTTCGAGACTACCCCGGACAACATAGCAGATACCTAGGCGTGGTGGCTCATGCCTGTAATACCTGGAAGGCTGAGGCTAGGGATCACTTGAGTCCCTGGGTTCGGGACTAGCGAGACCTAGTCTCTTAAAAAAAAAAAATCACCATGATATACCTGTAAGTTTAAAACCAAATGTTAGTATTTTTCAGGTTGACATTGTCACTGGTCTCAACGATCTGTACAATAATACGTATTAAAAATTATCAAATAAGTATTTTCGGTTACGTAGGAATAATAGGCTTCAGCAATAAATTCCAAGTCAACGCCATAAAAATTAACATGACACTTCTTACTTTGGTTTGTCCAAAAACTTGTCTTTTAATCCATACTAAAAGTATTTAATATATTTCTTGGATAAGTGTGTATTTATAGATAGTTCTTTTTCTGGAGAACATAGAAAATTCCTGTGTTTCAGTATTAATCTCTCCCATTCTTTAATGACCTGAGAATCTAATCCAATGAGATTGAAATTTTCTCAAGGACCAAGTTCAGGACTCTACTGTTAATGATCTGAATGAATTTTTGTTTTATTTTTTCAGTAGGTGTAAATTTACACCATAATCTCACCTAAAAAGGTTAATCTCTCCATTTCTTCTCCATCGTAGCCTTAAGACACCACAGATAGCATACTCTCCTGTCTTTCTATTGCAACTTCTCCTTGCTTCATGCTAAATTGTATTATGAGCAACTTTATCAGAAACATCTAGTGATATTGGTCAAAACTCAGGTTCACAGTGAATATTAATTTATTTTACTTGAAACAATGTTTTCTTTCTATTTAAAAAGGTTTTGTATGCTAACGGGGTTTTTTAATGTTTACCCAGATTTTATGTCAACCTTTAAAAAGAAATTGCATAGACTGGAGGCATTTGAGAAGTTGGAAGGAACCTCAGAGAGCCAGGGCAGAAGCCTGTGAGCCAAGTTTAGCCTGTAGACATGTTTTATTTGGCCTCGGTGGTATTTTTAAGCTATTTAGATTAGTTGCCAACATTGAAAACGCAGGCAGATTCTCATCAAAATCTGGATTTCTGACTTGAAAATGTGGGTAAAGGTGGCAGCATCTGGCCCACACTGCAGAATGGCACACCTGGGGGCATGCGCTCATTTGTCAAGGTTCTCCCTGCATGAACTTCTGGCCCCAAAAGGCCTTTGAGTCTGACTCCTGAGCTAATTCAATCCCCTCCTGAGGTTTGGAGAAATTATTATTGCTCACAATTAGTCAACAGGTAAGTAGTTAGTCATTTCTCAATTTCTTTTGACTCCACTGTAAAAAGGATTATTTCAAAACATAAAATGAGGGAAGGGGTAGTTATTCTAAATCTTCAAAGGATTTTCTTGCTTGAATGGCATTCTCGAGGATGTATTTAGGCTTTTTAAATGTAATTAGCTGACAGGAATTGCAGCTAATCAAAGGTCAATTGCATCTAAAAACAATATAATGTGCTCTGAAGCATCATGTTAAAAACCTCTCCCTCTGTTCTTCACTGTAAAATTTCTCTCCATTTCTCTCCCTGTCCCCTGACCCTCTATGGATAATTAATATGCGAAGGTAGCAAGTAATTTTGTACTTCATCACTCATTCAGTCCATAAATATTTACTGGCGACAGAGAGGTTAATGGGGGTGGTGGTATATGGAAGATAGACCTTGGGGGCAAGTGTGGTGTGGAATATACTGATGTCCAGGTGTAAAGTTGTGTTCCTGAAATTTATACAGTGTGGTAAGCCAATGTTACCTCAATTCAAAAAAAAATAGTGAAGAAAAAAATGTAACAAGTGAAAATAATGCAAATTAACATACAAATTAACATACAAATACATTAATTAAAATTTATTTTAAAAATTCCCTTCCTGATCCACTTTACATATTATAAAGCTGGAAGTGACCTTAGTTGCAGTGCCAAAAGTTTGCCAATACTTCTAATAGATTTAAGTCATTTGTTAAAATGTATTTATTTATTTAGCCCTTACTAGTGGTCAAATGCTAATCCAAGCACAGGGGTAGCACAGAAAGCAGGGAGACAGATCCCTTGGCAGCTTCCATTCTAGTGGGGGAGACAACGAGTAAGTGAACAAGACCAGTTCTGACCATTACAGACACTTTGATAGAAAAACAGCGTCATGTGACAGTGATGCTGGCTGTGTATTAATTAGATCAGGTGGTTAGAGAAGATGACAAGGAGACAACATAAGGGTGAAGGGGGAAGACTGTTTTAGATGATCTGGGACAAAAGCAAACACAAAGGCCCTGAAGAGGAAATAAACTTAGTGTGTTCGGTGAAGGGGAAGGCCGGCGTAACTGGAGCCCAGAGAACGAGGGGGTATCCGTAGAAGCTGAGATGGGGAAGGCAGGTCAGGCTAGGCATGCAGGGCCTGGTAGGTCACAGCCAGGGATTTCCACGTTCGCCTACTTTTGAAGCCATTATATTGGCCATGCTTTAGGTTTCTTCTGAGTCCTCCACAGCAGACTGCAGAGCTGGGCATATAGTGGTCAATAAATTAACACTTATTTGTTCATCAACCCCACACAGTCCTGTAAAAGCAGGCTGTCACAAAGAGAACTTGGTGTGGAGGGGCTTAGGAATGACCCATTTGGAGAATTTCCCTAGGATTCGAAGAGGGGAAGGGAGCAAGACCGAGTTCTTTCACCCGTACTTCATGCCTGCTGTCGCGAGATCTCTCTGTGATCAGGCTGTGAGGAAGAGAGCTGGTCAGACACTCAAACGTCTCCAAGGAGAATGGTCTTAGAATCGGATGACATCAGTGTCCATCCTCTTGAGTACACAAGACAGAAACGGGTCTCCTCAGAGAGGAGGAGCAGTGAAGCTGTGGGGGCAGCGTTTGGGGCTGTGGACTAGCCTCTTGCCGAATCCTTGGAGGACTGCGGGTGACCATTGGTAGTTGTATTGGTGTGTGCGGCGGTGACCCTGGGAATCTTTTCAGAGCCTCAAGACAGTTCAAAGGGTAAGGCAGACACCTCCCAACAGAAGTCAGAGCCCAGTGCCAGTCCTATCTGATGTTTCCTGAATAACATCTTAAATGAAAACAAACGGGGTTCGATTATCTGTAATCTCTCAAAGTTTAAGGCCTTCCATCCACTGTATTAAAATTGACAAGGAGAAAGAAAGCTCACACACACACACACACACACACACACACACACACACACCATTATGAAAATCAATGGCAAATCATGATACAGCATCTCTAAAAAAAATATTTTTATGCAACGGAAGAGAATACCACCCATGTATGCAAGCATGGAGGAGCCAGGGTGCCTGGGAATGTCTTTTCATAGCTGTGTAACCTCTGGCAAGTTGCTTAACCTCTCTGGGCCATCCTATTTATAAAATAGGATGATATAGTACCTTCTTCATAAGTTTACTGTGAGGATACAATGAGACAGACTGTACATGTAAGCTCATAAAACAATGCCACACAAGAGAGGCCAGCAGACGTTAGCTATCCATTTTTAGTTCTCTATTCCTTACTTTATTTTTCCAAGAAGACATAAAATTAAGGCTTATGTGTGTATTGCATTTGCAACAATGTGCTATTCGAGCTTAGGAATTTTGGAGTGGGGGGCCAGAAAAGAAAAATTGACTCCTTAAACTGACAGGAATTTCAGTTACTGCCTTCTGCTTTGTAAGTCTTCGTAATGAGCTTTAGATCCAGGCCAAATCTAGGCTTAATATTGAGAATGTCTCTCACTCCTAAATCAGCCCAGTTTGGAAAACAAGTCCAGAGTCATCTCCATTTCGGTTCAATTTTGCCAAAACCATTAATCAATAAACAAAATGAATTACCTAGCTTTTCAGACTTCAATTGCTGTTAATTTTCAACCAACTCTAAGTTTGAATTAAAGCCAGGCTGAGAGTTTTTGTGCATACTGGCACCATCAGCAGAGATGGCAGAAGTCTGCACGTGGCAATCCGGACTAAGAAAATAAAAGCAGTGACGTGATTGAACACAAACAGAGCAAAATCCCCCAGCCTAAGCCGGCTCTTTATCCATGCATAGGTCTCTCTGGCCTCCCTCAGTTCTGTCATGATTCTAAAAAAAGGAACACTAGCCTCTCATGTGTGTGACCACATTTGGGGGGAAAAATGTTTTCCAGTTATCAGTAGCTTTCAGTTCTGAAGTCACTAAAAATGGTAGAATATTCTGGATACGAGTGTACACTTGTTTTGAATTGCTTTTTCTACAATGATATTGTTTGTGCTTAAACAGTGAACAATTGAAATATTAATGGATGAAAAGTAATGTTTCATTAACTTGCTTTTATCAGACACCATGTTCACTGCTATATTTAGCCACTGAACTAATAGAGAAAGCTGCTGCAGAGTGAGTCAGCACATCAGCCTGTGAAATATCAAAGAGCAGAGGAGGCCTTTTGTCTCAGCATGGAACCAGAGACTGAACATGCATCTAATGTTAGCATTTCCAGAGGAGGATAAAGACATGAAACATAATAATCAGGAAAAACGTCACGCACGGCCTGAGTAGACATTCATCAGCGGACAAGCACGGGAGGGAGGATGGCCACTTCTAAGTAAGAGGTCTGCCCAGAAGCTGGAATTCATCATCACAAGTGAATTCAAGATGATTGTTTACTACTAAAAAAGCCAAGACTATCTACACAAGAGGTCCCAGGGACTAGTAGAGTATTGAGTAGGTGGCAGAGATTTTTTTCTAGAAGCAATTTCATGTGGTCTACTTTAGCATTTCAGGACGCCAGGGTGTCGTCAATGTGTTGAAGGGAAGGATTAAAGGAAGAAAGGAAAATCTTTCTTTTCAGGGTTTTTATTTTCCATAGAAAGATGGCTTTTATTCTGAGGGTACATCCAGATACAGGTGGGGAGAGGAGGAAGTGGGTTTGAGAAGCACACTTTCAAGAGTCTAGCAATCCTAATATATGTGAGAGGGTTTACTCATGTTGAAGGCAAATTACACGTTCTTAATTTTGAAAACAGCAGAAAGAGAAAGAAATGTGAACTTTGGTTACTTCTGATCATTTGTTTTGGTCTTCCAAGAATCTGAACTAGTGCTTGGCACCTAGTAGGGCTCAATAAATAAGTAAATGCATTGCAAATGAATAAATACTCATGAATAAGAGTTCTTGCTTGGGTAAAAGAAAATGCAAGCTATGCTATAGAGAAAGAGCATGTTATTTTAATTGGAATATAGTTATTAGTGCAAACTCATTATTTAAAAAAATATCTATCTCTTAAAAGGGTCCAAACGTAATGACACCCCAGTCGCAGTGAACACATAGCACCTATATATTGCATTCTAACTACCACATGCCTCAGGTTGGGTTCTGTAGCTTGAAATATAAGATATTTATTAGGGATCATCTACAAATGTATAAAGGGTTGAGATGAGAACAATGGCAAAGTGCACTGCAGACTTGACAACTAACATGCAGGGATCACTGGAGCTGGGATTTTGCCCCAGAAGAATGTCTAGATGAGACTGAAAAGCTGGATCTGTGCACCTCTCTGTCATGCAGTCTCTGGGTGGGGGCTGTCCAGGAATTGCGTGCACATGGCTGAAGTCATTTTGCAGCTGGAGTCTGCCTTCTGACCACAGTCCTTACAGCTGGGCAGCAAGTTCTTTCCTGAAGCATGATCCAGATGCCACATCTCCATGTCTACCAGGCCGTGCCTCCTAGAAGGAGCTAGAAGTGGCCCCTTCCATGTTCAGGGCAAGAAAATAACAAAGTGAACCTGGAATTTCTTGTTATGTGAGCAAGCAGGGAAGTGCTCCAAAATTCACGCACAGAGACAGGTAGAAGGGGCCCTTGCTAGCTAAGCAACTTTGGAAAATTCGAGCATCCAAATGAATAGACAGGAATGGATTACAATTCATTGAATACTAACAAAGAACCCAGGAGTCCATCATGATACTGAAAACAGTTCCGACAAAGTGAACAAAAGGAAAGCTCTTATTTAGAAAAGAATTCTAACTACTAATGCGGAAAAACAACACTTTTAAAAATAATTTTATAACCATTGTAGTAATAACTGGCTCAGGCAAAACAAATCATCAACAGGTATGAAGAAGATCAGGTGAAAGCACAATGAAGCATTCCACATTCCCGTGGTATCACAATGTTACTTCAAAGGTTATCACAAGAGGATTTAGTACAAAGGGAAAGTCTGGTGGAAACCACCAGAACCAGGTGATCAACTCTCATTACAATGGGACAAGATAACATAATACACCCTCCAATGTGAGGCACTAAGAATGTGATGCACAAGGGTGTTAATGGGTGTGTCTAACTCGTCCCAGGAGGCGTGGATGTGTGTGTGTGTGTATGTGATGCATTGCAAGGATGTACTATTCCTGGCTGCTCCCACCTTGTCCCCTGAGCTGCTGGGACAGGCCTGGGTTGTCTGAGTGGCGGGAAAATGAGGAATGAATGACGATTGTTTAATACTGAGTGATTTAGTTCTTTATTTAGACATTTTAGAACACCAAACTTCCTAGGTCTTAGAAGTTTGGTGATGCTTTCATGATCAGAGATATACCATAGGAACTTAACTTTTGTGTATATCAATAAGTTCATCTAAAATTGGTTTCTTTATAGATTGCCTTGAAAGTGGGTCAAAAGGGACAAAAGCCTCCAACCAATAAGGCACAGGTCTGCATCACCCACTCGTAGCAGTTGCCACCCAAAATGCAGTTTAACGAGGGATTTTATTTAAAGGGAATATTAACAAGGAAAACAAAGTCCTTAAAGCCACAAGTGGCAGTGATCTTACCCCAGTCACCATTCTCAGTTCCAAAGGTCCCAAAGACACATGTCCATGATGGTGCCCTTTGCCCCTCCAAGCCTGAGGCAGGCACTCTGCAAAGTCCAGTCTTCAGCATCTTCTCTTTGCTTCTCTCTCCAGTGTTCCACACTGCTCAGCTTCTCCAAGTCTCTTCAAACTTCTTCCACAGTTGCTGGTGCACAAATCAGCTTTCCACATCCCTGGCCATCTCCAGGTACCAGCTTTCGATGTCACCTTGCAGCGGTGCCACACTCTCCACACTAGCTACTCTTCTACCAGTAACCCTGGCTCCTTGCCACCTCCAGCTCACTCTTCCAGGGGGGCTTCTGCCCAGCCTGGTCACTCGGGCTATTCTTTACCTGCCTGCCATTCTCCCCCAAAATCCTTCTAGTTTCTGCTCCTTGCCTTTTTATCCCTTCTTTTTCTCCCTAAAAGCCAAAGGCCCCAATTTTCCTCTACACACCCTATTGGTCATACATTTTCTCTTACCCACCTGGGATTTGCAACAAAGTATAGGTACCCTTATCCTGTTTTTTCCCAGTACCGTTTTCCTGTTTAGGCCATCTTTACCTCTGTGTTTTTCAGACACAGTTAATGGCATCAATGCCTAAATTTCAATACTGCTCATATTGGGCCCCCCTTCAGTTTCATTTAAAATGGCAGTTATCAAGAACCCATCAACTATATTAAACAAGAAGTTAATGTATATATAAAGTAGCTCAAAATGGATCAAAGATCTAAATGGAAGAGGTGATACTATAAAACTCTCAGGAGAAAATATAGGGGTAAATCTTGGTGATCTTGAGTTAACCCTCTTAGGAAACTAACAGTAAAAAGACATAAAATTTCAAAAATTACATATTGATGAAGCCTGATCAAAATGGAAAACTGTACTTCATGGACCAAATTACTCACACATCCCCCAATTTATACATTGAAGCCCTAACCCCTGCTGTCACTGTGTTTGGGCCCCTAGAGAGGTGATTAAGGTTAAATTAGATCAGAAGGGTAGGACTGTAACTCAAGAGGAGAATGTCTTTATATGAAGAGGAAAGACACCAGAGAGTTGCTCTCTTTCCATGATCACTGAGGAAAGTCCATATAAGGGACCAACAAGAAGTTAGGTGTCTACAGGCAGGAAGGAGGCCTCACCAGAATCCAAACCTGACAGCACCTCAGTCTTGACCACTAGCCCCCCAAACTGCAAGACGATAAATATCTGCTGTTTAAGTTACCCAGTCTGTGGTATGTTATTAGGGCGGCCCAAGCCAACCCCTGCTCATGCTTCAGAGGATAAGTGAAAAGACAGCCCATAGGCTGTGAGAAAACATTTGCAAACAGCATGTGTGAGAAGGCACTTGTACACAGACTATATGAAGAATTCTTATAATTCACTTATAAAAAGATAAATAAAAATTTCAAAATGACCAAACTATGTGGATAGATTCTTCTTCTCCAAGGAAGCTTGATGGCTAGCAGGCATCTGCTCATCAGGGAAATGCAAATCAAACCCACAAGAAGCTACCACTTCACACATTCCAGCATAACTGTGCTGAAAAACACAGACAATAACAAGCATTGGCAAGAATGTGAAGAAATTGTAGCCCCCATACCATCCTGTTGGGAGCAGAGAATGGTGCAGCCCTTTGGAAAACAGCTTGGCAGTTCCCCCTCCCTCAAAGTTAAACACAGTTACCACTTGACCCTGCGATTCCACTCCTAGTATTGAAAATTGATGCCCATACAAAGGCTTGTACTGAAAAAAAAATCATAGCAGCAATATCCATAATCTTCAAAAAGCGAAAACAACCCAATTGTCCTTCAGTTGAACGATAAACAAAATAGAAGGAGAAACAAGGTACTCATGCAGTGGCCTGTTATTTAGCAAAATAAAGAATGAACCTTGAAAACGTGGGTGAAGTGAAAGAAGCTAGATACAAAAGGCCACCTACTGCATCATCTCATTGACCTGGATCATCCAGAACAAGCAGATAGAAGGAGAAAGAAAAATAATTTGTAAAGAAAGAAAAGAAAAGAAAGAAAAATAACCTGAAACTGGGGAGAGGGGTGAGCCGGAAAGGGTTGGGAGAGTGACTGCTAATGGAATTTCTTTAGGGGCTGACAAAAGTGTGTTGGGATTAGGTGGCAGTGACTGCGGTACCACTCTGAACACGCTAAACACCCATGAACGATACACACTTTAAGAGTGGCTTTTGTGGCAGGCAAATTAGATCCCAATGGAAAAACAAGCAAGTCAAGGCTGAAATAGCATTCATATTGCAAATGATGCAAGTATCAAATCAACTTGTCCAAAAACAGAACAAAATAGTGGAGCTGGAAAGTGTAGGGGGTGGGAGAAATTAATTGGGAGAAGAACAGAGATAGATACTCACTAAACTTAATGATAAAAAGTGTAACTTCTAACATGATGTTGGGGGTGGAAGACGCCAGGGCTAAAGAAAGCTTAGATGCTGAGTCAAACAGATAAACTAAGTTGCATAAGGATATATACTAATGGTACAGAAAAAAAAATCAAGTCATCACAGTAGCTGATTCAGGAGAAAGGGAATGATAGCATTGACTGAAGGTGGTGGCCAATATTATATATTTGTCTGCAATATTTAAAATTTTTATTTCCCAAGACAGACAAGGTAAATCTAGTTGCTATTTTTTTAATACAAATGTATTGATTTGCTATTGCTTTCCAGTGCAATATAATTTCAGGAGTACAGCATCACAACTCGCTATGTGGCTATGCCTCACCCCACTTACCACCCATAAAGTTCTGTGTTCTCTCATGCCTTGCATGTTTCAAAGTTGCTAATTCTGATTGGGGGAAAAACATGAAGATTGGTTATATTTTTCTTTGTCCTTTTCTTTTTAAAAACTGTCTGAAAGTTAAAAGCACACAGGGAAATGTCCTGAATTAGATTTTCAGCCCACTTTTACTGATTTCAAGTGTAATCTTGGTCAAACCATGTAATTTTGTAACATGCTTTTTAGGCTGAAAAAAAAATCAAAGACTATTATTAATCATACTCTGAAAAATGAACACTTCAAGGTAGCCAGGAAAGACCTTTCATATGGTGTGTCTGACCAGCTGGATGTGTTCCGGAGTTTAATTCCATCCTCGCAATAATCCTGTGATTTCGATAAGGCCAGTCTTCAACTGTAGGTGAGGTAAATTAAGTCGCACTAGGTTAGGGATGCCGGTGGGGACACATACTGACTTGCCAGGAGCCGGTGGGCACGGTCAGTTGTAAAAAAGTCAATTTCTAGATTCCCAACTTTCTCAAATTGACCCGCCTGAGAACACTGGGTCCCTGGCAGGTGGATCCCGCTTCCCCACCTCCTTTTTCCCAGCAGCCCTTCTCTCAATTTACAAAAGAAAGGCGATCCTCTCCTCTCCTTCCCCCACCCCCACCCCTGCGTCACTAATCTGACTTTGGTGTGTTGCCCTGGGGGTAGAAACCTCCTCCTTCACAAAGAGAGGAACCAAAATAAGTGTGTTGGTGTGGAAAAAATGAATGACCCTAATCACTGCTTAACAGACCTTTTGCAACACAGGTGGTTTCTAATTCTTTGCATTCAACAAAATTGCTGAAGGATCTAATGGAATTGTCAGGTAGTTAAGTCATTAAAATTAATTTGTGATGATAGATCACGATGGATTTTTGGGCACATAACTCAGGAAACAAAGAATTCTGTGACAATGCTGTGAGTGAGACTTTTCATTTACTTGTACGTATTTATGCGAACAAAGCTACTTAGCATTTACATTTTAAACAGTAATAAAATAATCAAAGTAGATATGGAACTCTGTCTCAAGCCAGGAATATGTGATCTTTATCTACAAATGCATGAACTAATTGAAAAACAAGTACCTAATCCATCTTAGAGATTTATCTTCAAAGGAAAAAAATTATATTAATATTTAAATTACTTTTCAAAGTTTCTAAGATATTTCAGCTCTTTCAATCAATTGTGTACTAAGGATAATGCTATCCAGAAAAACCTTCTTTAAGAAAACATAGAAAGCATTTTGATGATGGGCAATAGTAAAAATTAATTTTCATTTATGTACATACTTTTGTGACAGAGAATTACATAGCTGATCAAGAACAGACCTATAAGAACAAAATGTATTAGGACAAAATTCTGTGGGGCTCAAAAAAGTGATGTGACCATTTTATTTTAGAATACTAGTATTTATTATCTGCCCTGAATTCCTTTCTTTGTAACTATTTAAACAGGGATGAAGTGAGTCAGTACACAGATTATCAAAACGACTTTAGAGAGTAGATGAGCAAAAAAAAATGTTTTTAATCTTTTTTTCCCTGTTAGATTTATTTTCCCTTTTTACTTTAGTCAGCAACAAAAAAAGCTCAAGAACACCTGAGTTTATTACTTGCTCTGGGCCACACAGCCAATCAGCAGCCAAGCACACACTTGAAGCCTTGTCTGCAAGATTCCAAAGCTCTTGTCCCTTTGTACCCGAGAGAGACAAAGGATTCAATGAATGTTGGTCTGAATTAAAGTCCATTCCCTTTAGAAACAACTTCTTTGGTTGTCTAATAATAAGACCCTGTGCTCTGTGGTGTGAGGTACACAGTCACTAGTAAGGTGTTTCAGTTTAAGGAGCTGAAAATTGTCTTCACAAAATCTTTACTGTTCGATGAAATGAGTAGGAGCAAGAGATGCTTATGCAAAAATGCTCTGAGACAAGGAAGAGATGCCTTTTAACTGGAGTGTCAATGAGGTACTGGAGAATATTCTGAAATGGAATAAATGGGCCTTTGTAAAATGGCCTATGAATGAATGGGAGGATTCATTCATTCATTTATTCATCCATGCAAGAACTATTAACTAGAGACATATCAGTCAAATATAGTATGAGAATGAAGCTTTAAAAATATCTGATTGAAATAAAAGTTTGGGAGAGAATCTGGGAAATTCTGTGTAGGTATTAATATTAAGGAATTTGCGTTAATTGCTTATAGGTATGATATTACACTTATGTTTATAAAAGGAGCCTTTCTTTTAGCAATATATAGGGAAGTATTTCTGGATGGACTGATATGATGTGTTTCATCTGCTTTGACACAGTTCAATGTATGAAGTCAGTTGGAGCGGATGGATGGGTGGGAAAGAGAAATGAACCAAAGCTGATTATGTGCTGATAATTGTTGGAGCTAGGTGCTGGGTATGTGTAGGTTCATTGTAGTATTTTATCTATTTTGCGAATGTTTATTTTTTGTCATAATAAAATACCTTTAAAATATTAGAATCAAGGGCCAGGCATGGTGGCTTGTGCTTGTAAGCTTCAGCCTATGAGGTGGCCTGGGGCTAGGGATCGTGGTTCGAGTCCCGCCTGGGGCCCATCGCGAGACCTAGTTCCAAAAAAATAGCTGGGCGTGGTGGCGCGCGCCTGTAATCCCAGCTGCCTGGGAAGCTGAGGCTGGGGATTGCTTGAGTCTGTGGTACCCCGGGCAACGAGAGCCTGCGGTTCCACGGGCAAAAATAACGAGACCTAGCAGCCTCAAAATAAATAAATAAAACAAAATAAAATATTAGAATCATTCCTGCTGTTGTTCCAAGAGACTGGAACAAGGAAAGACACATAAATCTCAAGAAACCTATGGTGTGATGGAAACAGAACCCAGAAATCAACAGGTTCGTAAACGGTGACCTGTGGTATGACCAGCATGAACCAAGCACCAGGGGAGAACTGCTTCTGTCTGGCGGGCCAGCGATGACTTGCAAGAGCTGAGGTTTGACAATTTCACAAGCAGAACTTGGTTGACCTGTTAGACGTGACAAATAGGGAGCGGAAAGTAATGGAAGCTTTTATCTTGGGCCCTGGGCAAATGCTGTGCTATTTATAGAGACAGGGAATACAGGAAGAGAATAGGCCAGGGTGGGGGTCAGGAGGGGCTTGGTTTCGGATCTACTGAGGCTGAGCTATCTATGGGATGTAGAGGTATATGGGAGCCGGTGGAAACTGTGTTCTAGGCCAAGGGAACAAGGTCTCCAGTGAGGACTGCACGGGATGTGTTTAGAGATCTTTCTGCACCCCAGGCTGAGGGCCACGGGGTCTGAGAGGGAAGAGGTGGTTGGGCAGGCTGGCCGGACCCTGGGTGTTGTGCCGAGGCCCCGCCCCCACCATGTGATGATCATTGAAAGACAGCAATTGTAGGCTTAAGGTGCCTTATGGAAGGAGACACTTGAAACTCCATGGGTTCCATGGGGAGGGGAACAGTCCGGGGAGCCCCGGACGAAGGGCCTCAGTATCACCTGGGGGAAAGTCACGTACCGGATAGAGGCAGCCACTGTGCCCGCCCACGGTAAGCATGGCGAGGTGACCTTTGCTTTTCATGAAGACTGACATACGCATTTAGATTGTGCGCTCTCGACCCAGGCTTCTTGACTTTAAATCCTGCCTCCAAAGTTGTTTAACGTCTTTAAGCCTCAGTTTCCTCATCTGTAAAGTGGAAATTACAGTATCTAACATGCAGAAGGAACAAAAGATGGATGTAAACTGTGTGGTACGTACTGTGCTTTCAATAAATTAGAATTATTAGTCATAATGGTGTTTTTTGAAGAGAAGATCAAGGACTTGATTGCTTTTGTGTGTTGACAAATGCTTCATATTTCCTTCTGAGGGTGCTTGAAAGTCTGTTGAAATCTAAGACCCTTCTGCTTCTTTCCTTACTCAAACAGAAATGAAAAAGATCAGATCTGAGATCATACCATCTGATTTTAGTCTATTTAATTTCTTTTTGCTTCTTAACGCTGAAAACATTACCAGAATGCAGCACACAAGTTCACAATTAATTTGGGCAGCCTCTTCCCTTTTATCCGTTTTGCTTATTCTGCAACACAGTCCCCCACATATTTTAAACGGAACAATGTGTTTCCATGACCCACAAAAGTGGAGTGCAACGCCAAGGAGATGAAGTGTTAAGAGGCAGACAAAGCTGGCCTTGGGTGGAGACCAAGCAGGGGCAGTGTGGGAAAGGGCAGGTTGCACCCACCCAGAGGGAACACATCGGGAACATCCCCAGCCCGGAGGAAAGCAAGACACAAAAGGGAAGATGGAGCAAGGGAGGAGGAAGAAGGGACTCTTGTAAGGCACCAACTAGGACCGTACTGACTCCCTGGGAGAAGGCACTTAGTCCAGAGCCTTCCATCTTGGGAGCCTCTTGGCTGCTTCTCTGGGGCTGGTGATCTGCGCCTTCCATATGCTCATCGGTTCTGTGCAGGCCCTTCTCTGGCCTCTTGACTTCACTTGGATAAGGTGTCTGGATTAATTTCCACAGAAGCCTCCTTGGGCAGAGGGAGGGGGGAGCAGATTGGCTTCTTTTAACAAGTGGAGCCCCTCTCAACATCAGGAGTAATGGAATCTCCGCTCCTGAGGGCTTGGCTTGGGAAAGGGAAGGCCCAAGCCCCTGGTGCCAGGGTGAAAAGGGAGCGCTACAAGGGCTTCTACTGTGGGGTTTCTCCTGAGGGCAGCCAGAACCCTTCTCCTGCACCACAGGAAAGCTGGAGCAGAGGCTGTGTGTGTGCAACCTGTTGCCCACCAGGCCCCTTGCCCTGATCAGCATCTGCCTCCATGGTCTGGAGGGTGGCGAACACCTTGTGGAGGGACCATCCTTGTGGAAACCAGTTCTCACTCCAACTCAACTGAGTAAGGAGTTGATGCCTTCGCTAAAACAATCCCTGCCTCCTGACCACACAGGCTGCTGATTGGCCCTAAATGCGTTCCTGACACACCAAGGTGGCTGTATACCCTCCTCTCTACTTCCACTCAAACACCCTCTTCACATCTGTTGCATCAGATCCCTCCACCTCCCACCACAGGCACCAACCCCATCTAACTCAGCCTCTGCTTTGATGGGAACTGCTGGAAATGACTCCTAGCTAGTCTCCCTGCTTCCATGCTTAATCTCCTCTGAACCTGTGTCCATGTGGGAGTTGAGGTGATTTTTTCTAGCGTAAATCAGAAACACTATGTATTCCTGGGTTCCTTCTATGTATTCAGGAACATTCCTGGCTTTATTTTTTTGTAATTAATGTCACTGAGGTAACATTGGTTCACAACACCGCTGTATGAGAGGTATAGGATCCCACCTCAGGTGTATGTCACCACACCACAGCCACCACTGAGGCGCCCAGAGTCCTCCACCCTAGTCCACTTTGGCAGTCTAGATAGTCAGACTTCCACAGACAGACTTCGAGGGTTTGCTGTTGGTTCGGCTTTGTCTCTCTCTATTCCACGTACAAGCAAAACCATCAGCTATGTCTTTCTGCTTCTGACTTCCTTCACTCAGCGTCATCCTCTTCAGCTCCATCTCTGTTGTCACAAATGGCAAGAGTTCGTTTTACTTAAATCACCGAGTGCTATTCCATCGTGGACATACCACATCTGAACCCACTCCTCTGTCCACAACTTGCCTTTTGTCAGTAGGGCTGAGACGAACATAGGAACGCATATGTGTTTTCCAAGCAGTCCTTTTGCGTCCTTTGCCTAGGAGGGCCATGCCTGGAAGTGAACCTGCTGCATCGGATGCTAGATCTATTTTTCATATTTTGAGAAGCTTCCATACTCTTTTTCCTAAGGACTGACCCCATCGCCAGGCCCACTGACAGTGCGCGAGGATTCCTTTTTCTCTACTGCACATCCTGTCCTACCTCCTCTCTTTTTTGAGACTAGGTCTTGCTATTTTTAAAAAATTATTATTAGTTATTTAGTTCTTTTTTTCCTTCCTCCTCCCTCTGGTGCCCCTTCCATTCTCTCAAACCCCACTCTTTGTTATTAGTTGTGCTAATTCCATTAGTGTCTTTCCTATGATAGTGTCTTTTCACTGGGTGAGGGACTGTGTTGTTGGATCCAGGCGAGCCTTGCTGTAAGTTTGCGTTGGGTGGCCATTTGTGATCTGTCCATGTTTTCTTGCTGCAGGCCGTCTTCTCCAATCCCATCTCCATTGCTTTGCTGCTTTTCCTTATGGCTCTGGTGTCAGATTTAGGGGGTCTCACCCCCCCCAAGTCAGTGTTGGTCAAGAAGTTTCTCTGTGAATACCGGCATCTATTTTTGCCCATGGAACCGCAGGCTCACGTTGCCCGGGGTACCACAGACTCAAGCAATCCTCAGCCTCAGCTTCCCAGGTAGCTGGGATTACAGGCATGCACCACCACGCTCAGCTATTTTTTGGGACTAGGTCTCGCTATGTTGCCCCGAGTGGGACTCAAATAGCGATCCCCAGTCCCAGCCACTTCATAGGCTGAAGCATACAGGCACGCACCATCGTGCCCAGCTCTCACCTCCTCGTTTCTGTGTTTTTTGATATGAGTATACATGGTATTATTCATTTTTTTTTTGGTTTTATTTGCTCTTGTCAAAAAAACCCCTAAGACTCAGACCTGGAAAACTACCCAGCAATTAAAAAAAAAAATGAACTGTGAATACAGTGACTGGGGTGTATCTCAAGAGAATTACGTGAAAAAAGCGCCAGTCCCCGAAGATCACCTACTGTATGTTTCGTTTGTACAATGTTCTTGAAGTGACAGATTATAGAAACTATCATTTGGTGAACAGACTAATGGCCACCAATGGCAAGGGACTGGGAGTCCGGGTAATAGGCTGTGACTATAAAACACCAGTGAGGATGGATCCTTGCAGCGATGGCACTTTTGTGTTTTGACTGTGGTGGTGGATACACGAGCCTACATAGGTGCTAACATTTCATAAATTTAAACACACACACACACACACACACACACACACACACACACACACCAAGCGGTAGAGTAAAACCAGGAAACTCGGAATAGGATTAGTAGATTCTGTGGATGTCAACACTGTTTGTGATCTTGTAGTAGGAGGGAAACCGGTGTGGGATATTTATCTATTTATCTATTTACTTGTTTTTACCAATGGACATGACTCCACAATTAGTCCAGAAGAAAAAGGAATACACACGATACATAAATCCGATCATGTCGCCGGGCTAAGCTGTTTATCAACGGCCTCCAGCCGACGAGGTGGAAGAGGATGATGCAGCTGGCTGGTCCTGCACACCTGTCCTGCCGGCCATCACGCTGCTCTCCCCCCCCCCACCTCCCCACCCCCCGCTGGCCCGGCGCCAGTCACCATCGCCACTTGGTAGTTCTAAGGCATCAGGATTTGCCCCCCTGCGGCTTGCACGCACCCCCTTTCTGGCACGCGTTTCCCTGGCTCCAACGGGGCTCACTCCTTCCCTAACTTTCAGGCCTCGCTTTCGATGCCCTCGCCGCCTTTCCCACCACAGGATTCGCAGCCTCCTCCTGGCTGGCACCGGCCCTACTCCCATTGCCAGGCTTGTCCCCCCACTAGACTGCAAGCGGCCCGGGCACAGTGGGTCGCGTCTGCCTAGTCTGCCCCGTCTCCCCAGCGCCTGGCACGGTGCTTGGCACACGGCGAGGGTCAGTCAGCCCAACGTCTGCGGGGTGAATGGAGGCGCCACGTGCGGCTCTGAGCGGTGCTCCCGGAGTGGTGCTCGGTACTCGAGCGCGGGCGCGGGCTCTGGCCTCACGGACCCGGCTCCTGTCGGTGCCCCCAGTCAGCGTCTAAGGGGAAGGGTCGCCGGCTGGACCTTCCGCGCCCCACCCCGGCGCCACAGTCGGGGGCCGTACCCGGTGCGCGCCGCCGACCCCCGCCGCTTCGCAGCCCGCGCAGGTGAGTGGGGCCCTTGGGGCGCCATCCTCGAGCGCCCCTCTTTGTTGCTCCCCCTCCCCAGCGGCAGCCTGCAGTGACTCGTGACTCCCCGCCGGCTGCGAGGCGGCAGCGCGGGGGCGGGGCGGCCGGAGGGGGTCGGGACGGCCCCTGCGCGGAGCCGACCCCCGGGGCAGCGCTCGCCCCCGCCTCTGGGCAGCCACCTTCCCCCGCGCGCCCGCGCCTGGGACACGTGGCCGCGCGAGGTGCGAGTCGCGGCCGCCTCCCGCCCCCGTCCGCCCCGCGCCCGCGCCCGCGCGCCCCGCACCGCCACCCCCGCGGGCAGAGCCCCGGCAGGCGCGCGCCCCGCCCCGCCCGCGCGCGCTCCCTCCCTCCCCGCCTCCACCCCGCGCCCCTCCCCTCGCGCCCCTCCCGCGCCCTACATCCCGCGCCCGGCCGAGGGGGCGCAGTCCGCCGCCGTCGCCGCCGCCGCCGCGCCTCGGCCTGGGTGCAGGAGCGGCGCCGAGACAGCTGCGCGGGCGAGCATCCCCAGCCGTAAGCCCGCTTTCTCGCCGCGTGTGCGTGCGCCGCCGCCGCCGCCGCGTCCCGGGGGAGCCGCTCCCGGGCGGACCCCGCCGCCCCGGCCGGCCGAGGCGGGGTACCTGCGGCCTCGGGCCGCGGCCGCCGAGCCGGGGTGGGGGGTGGGGGCACCCTGGGCGGCCCGCGGGCGGAGAGGCTTCGAGCGGGGGGGCTGGGTACCGGCGGTTCATTTTGGGGCGTGCCACGGTCTCCCCTGGATTTCTGCCTGGGGGGGGAAGCGATGGAGAGGCAGTGGGGTGGAGGTGGGGAGCGGAGAGACGGTGAGGGGGGGCTCGTGGTTTTATTTACCGAGGATGGCGAGCCCAGGGGTGGGGTGGGGCGAGGTAGGAGCCCCCCTTGGTCTCTGTAGAGGTAGCAGTCACGGAGGGGCGAGTTCGGGGAGCGGGTGAAGCTGGAGTGGGGGGCCCCCTTGGTCTCGTCAAGAATGGCGGGGGATTGGGAAGGAGTAAGGGGGGACCTGCCTTGCTGTGCTCAACGAGGCTGGG